>PVJL010011234.1:7923-44254 GCA_004026885.1 Lyroderma lyra
TTCCTTGTCTTGTTGATAACAGCCATTCTCACAGGTGTGAGGTGGTATCTCATTGTGGTTTTGATTTGCATTTCCCTGATAGCTAATGAGGATGAGCATTTTTTCATATGTCTGCTGGCCATTTGTATTTCTTCGTGGGAGAAGTGTCTGTTTAGTTCTTCTGCCCACTTTTTAATTGGGTTGTTTGTTTTTTGTTGTTGAGTCTTATTAGTTCTTTATATATTTTTAGATATTAGACCCTTATCAGATGCATTGTTTGCAAATATTTTCTCCCATTTGGTTGGCTGTCTCTTTGCTTTGTTAACAGTTTCTTTTGCTGTGCAGAAGCTTTTTAGTTTGATACAGTCCCATTCATTTATTTTTGCTTTTGTTTCCCTTGCCTTTGAGGTCAGGTTCATGAAGTCTTCCTTAAGGCCTAGGTCTATAAGTTTAGTACCGATGTTTTCTCATATATAGTTTATTACTTTGGGTCTTATTTGGAGGTCTTGAATTCATTTTGAATTAATTTTAGTATATGGTGACACAGTTTAGATTCACTCTCTTGCATATGTTTTTCGAGTTTTCCCAGCACCACCTACTGAAGAGGCTGTCTTTTCCCCATTGCATGTTTTTTGCTCCTTTATCAAAAATTATTTGTCCATATATTTGTGGTTTTATTTCTGGGTTTTTTATTTTGTTCCATTGGTTACCACAGCTATTTTAAAACAAACTGATTTTCAACTCTACACAAGTTTGCTCAGGGCTCTTAACCGACTCACTGTGGAAGAAGCACAGCACATTAAAGACAGGGAATGAGATGAGAAGAAGGGAGCTTGGTAGATTAAAGTAACATCTGCTGAGTCCTTGTGTTGTCCACTTTACACACATCTCCCAGTGCTCCTGAGAGCCTGGGAAAACACAGGTTCTCGCAGCAAGACTGGGGTGGGACCTAAGATCCACATTTCTGATTCATGTGGGTGATGCTGATGTGGTTCTGTTGACCACATTTTGGATGACAAATCACTATTGTATTATGTGATCCTCAAAGATATCCTAATAAGTAAATAAAAGTATCACCACCTTTTAAAGTTGGTTAGTCTGAGGTCACGAGAAGTTAAGTACCTTGGGAAAGACACTCAGCTAGTAAGGGCAGTGCTGGGCCTGGGGTCTGGTCTGCTTCACTTTGGAACTTCACTCTAATATGAAGCCAGGCCATTTCTCCCTCCAGAGTGACACTCTGGGTTCCATTTCTGAGGGGACCCATTGTGTGAGAAATGTGTCTCCTGGTTTTGCCCTGAGCCAGAGCCTGCCATACTTACCTTTCTCTGACCACGTGTAATCTTTCCCTGTCAAGATACAGGACACTGGGATGCACGGATAAGGAGTCAGATATGGGAGTGCCCCCGACCCCCAGCTACCAGAGCTACTGCCTGTTTTATTAGATTTGGTCGTAGGCACCAGTTTGGATGTGGTTAACCTATTGGTGTATAGGGTAAGTCAGACATACTGCTGTGGCCAGGACTGATCTGTAGAGAGTCAAAATTTCTCAGATGCATCCTCCTGAGAACATGCAGAGACATGAATGTGAAATAAATCCTTACAGTGGCCTTCGATGGGAACGAGGAGACCTTCCTCTCTTTCTGGCCCAGTAGTTCTCAACTTGGGGTTCTCAACAGCAGAAACACTTACAGCTAAAAAGTGGTGTGAGGTCCCTGTTCTAGACTAATTGAATGAGAGTCTCCAGGGTTTGCCAGGGTACAGGTATTGTGGTTAAAAACTTCCCATTTGTTTCTGATGGGCTGCCTGCTTAGCAACCCCTGCACAGTTTCGAGGATCAGAGTTAACGCTTCATTATCAGCCAGCAGGATTCTTTCTGGGAACTTCATTCCTTTGCAAGCCTGGGATCTAGGGAGGAAAAGCGGGTCTAGGGATGGGGTTTAATAACTATTTCTGGTGTTCTAACTTCCTCCCAGGTAACCCAAGCCCCCTACCCTTCCAGGCAGGTCTGCCTGGTACACAGTTCTGCTATGTATACCCCTTCTGGGCATTTCCTCAAGGCAATGAGCTCAGCCATCTGATAAGTGACAGCAATTTCAATGGGCCAGTTCTCAATGAAGTCAGCCTCTGCAGGGGATTTGGCTGTTGACAACTCCTGAAATTCCAAGCCACGTGATGATATAAAGATGTCTAGTCATTGCTGGAAGACATTTGTTTTTGAAGGGCTGGGGTGGAATATTTTCTCAGTGTATTATTAGCCAAGCCTGCTTAGGGGACTTTGAGCTAGGAATCTGAAAATCCCAGAAAAGCCCAATTAGTTTTCACCCTTTTTTTCATTCCTACTTCCTTAGTCCCCCTTGACGTTCTTCTGCATCTGAGCCTCAGATCATGCTCAGCTTATATCTGCCTGCTCACCCTCTTCTTCCCCTTTCTTCTTTCCTTTCTTATTAATGGAGCACCTACTATACTGTGTGTTGTGGATAAAAAGTAGGAGTTAGAGGCCCCAACTCTCAGGGATCTTTAAGATTACTGGGATACCCGGAGTCCCCAGATGATTGCTGTGTACTGGGTGAGAACCATAAGCAGAGAGTGGTACCATGGACTGATAGGAGAGACACCTGACCTAGGAGGAGTTCTGGGACCTGAATCTTGGTGATTAAGGAAGGGTGAGCCAGAGCAAGGTGGTAGAAGGAGACTGTAGCACTCTGTCACTTGGTTTAGGGGAGAGGACCTTTAAGGACAGAGTGGTAGAGGAAGAACTTTAGGACAGTCAGATCCCAGGTGAAACAGATGCAAAAGCTGGGCATCCCTGGACACCTGTTACTTACATGTGAACTTGTACAGGGGCCTTCTTACTTGTAAAGGAATCTATTGAACAAGCAATGGAGTGCTGATGAGGGAAGCCCCAGAAGGAAGTTGTGGTGACTAAAACTATCCCCGACATTCTCCATTCATTGGGGTTTCACCCTTTCATCTCCTGAGGTGCCACTCTCCTGCTGTCCCCTAGGGGCACTCTGATCCCCCACAATGTTCCCAGCCAAGTTGTGCAGTTATTTTTCTTCTTAGTTGAGCCAAGGAAAGGTTGGTAGCAGTTAGCCTACTACTTACCGACATAATCCTCAAAAGGAGTTAACATGTTTTAGAATTGAAAACAGATGCCCTAGGAACATTAAGGCAAAGGAAAAGAACACGTCCCATAAACTGAATTTCAGGATGAAGGACGAGTGTGTTCGAAGTAGTTGCTAGAGCTGGGGATAAAAAAACAAAATGAAAATAAAACAAAGCTCTAAGCTTCCTTGGAAGCAAAGCGAAAGGGAAACTTCCCATTATATGATTCAACAAAATGTACTGGTTTCCCAAGAGAAAGAAATGTCAGGGAAGTTTATAGAACGTCAATTCTTTAAACAACAAAAAAGGAGCTGACGTCTAGTCACAGGTTGGTGATCTCATTGTTCACCAGCCACACAGACACCAGTGCTTTTTCTGGTCTTTCCTCCCCCATATGATGCACCTGAAACTTTTCTACCATCTGTTGGTAAGATTGATCCTATTCTTAAAGGCTCCATCCTTGGCCTTTTCTGAGCTGACCCCCACATTCTGAGCAGCCATGGAGCCCTCGGCAGGTGTCTGTCTTGTACTATAGGTCACCTCTTACCATATGGCACTTCTTCATATTTCAAAGGCTGTGGCTCTCACTTGAGAAAGGAAGCTTGGAGGTTCCAGTTTGTTAGCTGTGCATCAGACCTTAGAACTCTACCTTCTGCACCTACCGCTCAGGATAAGGCAGGGGCCTTGCTCAGCGCTAAAATCCATACAGTGTCTCTAGCACCTTGCCTGTCCTTTTTTCTGTTGCCAAATCATAATAAAACCACAACAAATATATCTCTAGTGCTTGAAGGTTTGTGAAGTATACCCAAATACCTCATCTAATTTGATTTTCACGGCAACTGTGGGAGGTAAGCATCAGACTTTCTGTTTTACAGATGAGAAACCTCAAGCTCAGGGAGGTTTAGTGATTGATTCCAGGTTTTGCAAGAGCTAGTAGGTTCCGGGTGCATACTGGAAATTGAATTCTGTGTTTATAGTCTATTCCACCTGCTGGGAACCACAATGAGATTGGAAAAGCTGGACTTTCCACATCACTGGAACTGTTCCAAGCCACTGATACCTCTTCTTGTTGCTGTAACTTCCTTAACTTCATGCTCTAAATTGTGATTTCGGCCCCTCAGTGCATGTGCCATGAACTACAGCCCACAACGTACGTGCGGGCAGGCTGATAAGTTTTGCCTCTGCTGTCATGTAGTTTGTTACATTAGATGTAGCTGGATTATAACTGGTTCTGGGTAGTCACGTGGTATCTCTTCTCCATCATTCTTGACCTGGGACACATAGACACATTTTTCACCCAGTGCACATCGAAATGGAAGAGTGTTCAGACCAAAAAACAGTGAACATGACCTTCCCAGCCGAGGCCTGGGTTTTAAATTTTTTTGGCCGACGTGATCCCTTAGGGCAGTATTCCAGGGACTGCCTTTTGTTCTCTGGGCCATAATGATGGGCCCAGGTTTCCTCACCTGTAATGATCTTCTTTAATATGTTCTCACCTTCTTTTTCAAAAATTTCAAAAATATTGGAGGAACTCTTCCCACTGTTAAGAACTCAGTAACAGCACGCTGTTCGAACCGAAGACCTGAACACTCTTTCATGTCGATGGGCACTGGGTGAACCCTGTAAGCATCGGTGCGTGCGAGGTCAGGAATGATGGGGAGGAGATGCCATGTGACTACACAGAACTGGTTACATCCAGATACGTCTAATGTAACAAAAATATTACAGTGGAGGCAAAATATATCACCCCTCCCTCATATATAAAAGGTGACTTGCTAGGTGATAGCTCAAATTATCAGCCTAAGAACATATTAAGTCTTGGGAGCACAGACTAATGTCCTGGTCACCAAGTTAGCCACACTAGAAAATATAATAAAGTGGGGTGGTAAGGGGAGCTTTCCTTCATCTTGGATAGACTTCAGTTGCTCTAGATCACTGGTCCCAAAGGATTGGACTCTCAGTCCATCAGAAAGCACTTCTTATCCTGAACTTCCCCCCACAGGAGGCCTATGTGACCAAACAGGATAAAATCCGGCTGGTGGGGGAGCTGGTGATCGTCATTGGGGCTGTGACCATGCTGTTCCTAGAGGTGAGGTGTAGGTGGGGTCCAGGCTGAGGCTGTCCTCCCAAGTCCCCAGGCTGAACTGTAGTCTCCATGGTCTGTCTTTTTCATTTACTGGCCTCTTCCAGATCCCGGACATCTTCAGGGTTGGTGCCTCTCGCTATTTTGGACAGACTGTCCTCGGGGGGCCATTCCATGTTATCATGTGAGTGTCCCTTTCAGCCCTCTGCCTTCCCTCCCCAGAATTGTACCAGGTTTCTCTGGAACCTAGCTCTCAGGTGACCCTCACCTCCAGAGATGGGTCTCCCTCGGGGGCTTGTCTGTGTGACTGTGTGTTTTAGATGTAAAGACTAAGCCTGAGTGTGTGGGTACCATCCAAGTCCTGGGTGTGCTGGAGAAGACCTAGAACATTTCCAGCCCTCTTCTCACTCCCTGCTCTCCCCCCAGCATCACCTATGCCTTCCTGGTGCTGGTGACCATGGTGATGCGGCTCACCAACACCACTGGGGAGGTGGTGCCCATGTCCCTCGCCCTGGTGCTGGGCTGGTGCAGCGTAATGTACTTCGCCCGAGGATTCCAGATGCTGGGCCCCTTCACGATCATGATCCAGAAGGTCAGTTCTTTCCCCAAAGTTTCTTGTAGACTCAGCCATAGGACCTTCCCAGACAGAGGGTGGGAGAGAAAAAGGTGCTGCTGAGAGTGGATCTGGTGGAAGTGTGAGGGCCCTCTGATCTAGAAGCACTCGCTGCTGGGAGACAGCCAGAAAAAGGGTCACCTCACCCTCCCTTCCCTCCTCCGCTCCTTTTAGATGATTTTTGGAGACCTAATGCGGTTCTGCTGGCTGATGGCTGTGGTCATTCTGGGATTTGCCTCAGGTAAGAGCACTACTGCCTCTCCCATTCCTCATTGGATCCAATTCTCCAGAAAGTTCACTCTCACTCTTGCTCTTTGTTCTCATTTGCCACCCCCCACCTCCCCTTTTGCTTTTGTTTCCCCTGGTGGAAAGTGAGTCCAAAAGCACACTCGCATCCATAGAATAAGGGTCACTCAGGTTGGTCTAGAAGGTAGATCCACCTACTCTGAATTTCTGGGCCAGTAACATTCATGTTGACTAACCACCCTACGAGATCTTTAAAGGAGAGATAGAAAAAGGGCTTTGGAGGGACAGGGACATTAAACAGGAAAGACTGGCCAGCGTGGGTCTCAGAAAACCACGTGGGCCAACAGAGACCACGCAGCAGTGAGCTGCTCCACATTCCTACTTCAGGAGAAGGAACATGAACCAGATGTTTAGAGAGTGACCACATTCACATAATTTTTAATTATAGTATATTGTTAAAATTGTTCTATTTTATTATTAGTTATTGTTGTCAACCTCTTACTGTGCCTAACCGATAAATCAAACTTTATCCTAAGTATGTACATATAAGAAAAACAAAACACAGTACTATATACACAGGTTTCGGGACTATCGGTGGTTTCAGGCATCCACTGGGGGTCTTGGAAGAAATCCCCTGTGGATCAGGGGGGACTGCTGCATGTGAGGGGAGTGGGAGGATGTGAGTGTGTCTAGTTATATATGTAATTATATATGTGTGTGTGTACCTTTTTGCTAAATGGCTGAGTATTACCATTACCCAGAGCGATGAACTCTGTCATAGCATATCTCAGGATTAGTGAGCTCCACAGGTAAAATGTGACTTATATGTGTATCCATTCACGTGTCCACATTTATGGGTATGTAGGTTTGTGTATGTGTTGCTTATTGTGATAACTCTCTTTTTCCCCATCTCCATGACCTTTGCCTGGGCGGAGCAGCGTTCTTTATCATTTTCCAGACAGAGGACCCAAAAAAGCTAGGGGAATTTTATAACTACCCCACGGCACTGTTCAGCACGTTTGAGCTTTTCCTCACCATCATCGATGGCCCTGCCAACTATGACGTGGACCTGCCCTTTATATACGGCATCACCTATTCTGTCTTCGCCATCATCGCCACGCTGCTCATGCTCAATCTGTTCATTGCCATGATGGGTGACACTCACTGGCGGGTGGCCCAAGAGCGGGATGAGCTCTGGAGGGCTCAGGTGAGTTTGCTAGTTTTATTCTTACTAAGGGGCAAGGGATGGAGAGAAGAATTAAAATGGGATATGTTATGGTTGGATGACTCTTAGGAAAGTCACCGAAAACCCAGTGGGACTGTCACCTCAAGCAGAAGTACATCTGGATAGATGGAGGGGATGAAAGGAGAGCAAAATGGTAGGGTAGGGTAGGGTCTACACACAAGATCTGAGGCTGTTGATCACAGGAAAAAATAGATCCAGGAGTCATCTCTGAGTCCAGAGGGAATTAGAAACAGTCTTGTTCTTGTGTCTCCTGGTTTTAATTTAGATCTTATCTTCCATTGGCTTCTATAACTCCCTGTTTCTCTATGACCTTTTCTTTATATCATCATTGGCTGATAAAATTTTAGAGTTGGAAGTGTCTGCAGTTGTCCTATAGTTGAGTTTCTACCCAATGTATAATCATTTATTGATCAGAGGGTCATTCCATATCTTTTAAATGGTGACTAGGACCTTATTATCATGCAGATTTGGGCAGTGGTTGGGAGGAGGAGAACTAATTACACATTTGAAGTGCTTCCTGTTATTAGAAAAGTCCATGTACCATAAAGCTAAAGCTTATCTTTCTATAATTTCGTTCTTTGGCCCTTGTCTTTTTCTCTTGTATAATGCTGAACACACTCTTCCTTATGAGCACCATTCAAATATTTGAGTACAGCCATTATTTATCCCCTCAGACTTTTCATTCATTTAACAATGATTACTTAGAGTCTGCTATGTGTTGGGAAATGTCTGGGAGCTGGGACACAAGCGTGAACACACCGATGCCATCTGTGCCCTCATGGGGCTTAGAGTCTGGTCAGAAGACAGATGTTAAACAAGAGACTTAGCAGAAAGCAGTACAATTGTAGTACAAGTGTCATAGTGCAGTAGAAGCTGCTAAGAACAGGATGCAACGAAGAGGTCTGACTGGAAAGTTAGGGAATGCTTTTGTGATGGAGTGACATTTCAGACAATCCCTAAACATGAGTCAGGTCATTAAGAAGAGTGAAGGAGGAAAATGGAGGTTAGGGTTTGTATCAATCAGGACTCGTGGCTACAGGGACAAAAACCAACTCAAATAAACTTTTAAAAAAAGACAGTGGGAAGAGGGTGTGTTGATCTTCACCAATGGAAAGTTCTAAGAATTAAAGTAGCTTCAGGCGTGTCTGGCTGGAGCCCACATCTCCATTTCACACATTCTATCAGTTTTTCTGTTCTGCCCTTTTGTCCAGACTCTGTGAAGGCAGTCTCTCCCATCATGTTGGCAAGAGAGCTTAGAAAGGCCTGTAGCTCCTAAGGCAATGAGCAGGTATACCGCCCAGCACAGTTCCCAGGGCCCCATTCATTTTTTATTCTGGGTGCCTCCTACTGCTGTGAAACACGGAGCCTTTAAAAGAACACCTTTCCCTCAGAGAACCTGGTCTAAGTTTTATCTCATTACAAGTTTGCATCATAAGCACATCCTTAAATTGAAGGTTAAGTCCAAGGACTGGATAATGGTAGAGTCTGGGGGAGAATAGACAAATTAACCAGGTCTGTGGGCAGTTCGATCTCCTCTAAGTGAAGGACTGAGCGTCGTGATGGAGTGGTTCTCTAAAGGAAAGATGAGCTCTGTCACCAGAGAAGGTGGGACCCGAAAGGTGGTGCAACGAGAAACAATAAATTGTCCTTCTCAAGATAAAGAGGGAGAAGAGCTATCCAGGGAAGGACACAGAATGGTTCAAAGTCCCGAAGTTGGAGGGAATTTGGTGCAACTAAAAAACCAAGAGAAGTTCTACAGAAGCATGGAGTACTGAGAAAGACAGGGAGTGGAAGAATACAAAGTGGGGGATTGGGCTTTTTAAAGTGTCAGTCAGTCCTTCAGCTAATAAAGCTTCCTGGCCCCAAACCATCCTGATTGCACCCTTCTGTTCATGGCCTAATAATAGATCATGGTCCTTTCAAAAGTAGAATGGTCCTAATATGGTTAGAGAAATGTGGCATGAAAAGAGGTCATGCCTTTCTTTGCTTTAGATACTACACTATAAATTGCACCTAAAATACAGTCAGGTATTTTAGTAAATACACAATTGGCCCTTGTTAAGCTTATGATCAACTAGAACCTCTCTTCTTTGTTACACAACTTACTCAGCTCCTTCACTGTTTTCCTGTACTTACACAGACACCCGAGTCTTAAACAGAAATGGAGAACCTTACATTTAGTTTCCTTAAATTTTATGTTACTGTTTTGACCAGCATTCCAGTCTGGTGAGTTCATTTTTATATTGCTTCTGTCATCTTGCAAATTATATATCCCTCCCAGTTTTGTGTCACAGACATAGTTGGTAAGTTTTTGTTTTTTTTTTCAATGTATCATCTACATAATTAAGGTGTGCTGGGCAAAGTACAGAACATGTGATGTGCCACTGGAATTTTCCCTGCCAACTTTGCCATCATTAACCCACTCTTTTTCTTCTTAGGAAGTGGGTATTTACTTTGCTATAAATTCTCTGAACACTAGAAGCATTACTTCACCTCCAAGATCATAGAGATTCTATTTAATTATTTTATTTAAATCAAGATAATTGGTCTATGGCTTTCCTATGAAAAAGCAAGTAAGATTAGTTTGGAGTGACTCAACTTCCAGGAATCTGAATAGTAATGTAGGGGTCACTGGTTTATTCAAAGAACCATAAAATATTCTCTCTCCTTTTATGCTGAATGGGGAGTAAAGCAGGTAGCACTGACTAGGGGGCAGGTAAGTGGCTGTCATCTCCACTGAGCTCCGGGGTCCTTCTCCCACTGATTGCTTTGGGTTCTCTCTGTCTGTGGCCTCCAGGGTTCTCTGGACCTCGCGGCTCTTTTCTGAGTTCTTTCTCTACCTCTCTCCTCCTTCCAGGTTGTGGCCACTACGGTGATGCTGGAGAGGAAGATGCCTCGCTTCCTGTGGCCTCGCTCTGGGATCTGTGGGTGCAAATATGGGCTGGGGGACTGCTGGTTCCTGCGGTGAGTGACCATGAAAAAGTGTAATGCCATGAAAGCAGGGGTGACCAGTTCCATGTTTATCACCCTCCTCTCCATCCAAATTGGACCCAAAGGAGAAGTCATCACTCTATAGAATGAGACTGCACCAGCCAGTTTGGAGGAGGGGGCTAGAGCTGAGGAGGAATGAAATGGTGGCACCTGGCTGTTTGCTCAACAGGGCAGTAATATGTCAAGGGCTACATGTGTGTGTTTATGCTCAATGGTGGGCATGGGTTACCCAACTGGTTCTAGTCTTGTTCCCACCTGACCCCCATTTCTACTATCATGTTATCTTGAAGCTAACCTCCTTCATAGTCTACCCTTAGCTCCTCATCTGCTTCTCCTTTCTTATTTCTTGAATTGCATCTCTTCATCTTTGTGACATATTTATCTGTGAATTGGCTCTGTTTTCTCTTTCATATTCACCCATACTCCCTGCACCATGATATCCACACGCAAGCTCTACTACCTTCCAAATCCTGAATGCAAGACCTCTTTGGCCTGTTCTCCAGTTTACCTCCACTCCACTGCACTTCCCTTCATCCCATCCTAGATGCTCTGCTCACTTTTACGCTGCTTCCTTCCTTCCCCTTTCCTCTCGATCCAGTGCTCTGCATGTGCCCCCATTCACCTCTGTGTCTCCCCAAGGCTCATCTCCCCCCACCTCAGCTGAGCCCCTTCCCCTCTCCCCTCCTCAGAATTGAGAGCCACCACGATCAGAGCCCTATGCGAGTGCTTCGCTATGTGGAAGCCTTCAAGTCCTCAGACAAGGAGGAGGGACAAGAGCATCTTTCTGAGAAGCAGCCCTCTGTGGTTGACAGCGGGACTCTAGCCAGAGCCTCCGTGACCCTCCCGACTCCCTCCCTGTCCAGGACCACATCTCACAGCAGCAGCAGCCACTGGGGCTGGGAGATCCTTCGTCGCAACACCCTGGGACACTTGAATCCTGGACTGGACCTTGGAGAAGGGAATGGTCAGGAAAATATCTATGATTATGACCCCTGTTACTCTTGATGCAACTCTGAGTGGCCTGGAGTGGGGGGCAGAGAGATAGACACTTTCCCATGCAAGTATCTAACTTCCATGCCTGTTTGTCATGGGAGGAGGCCGATAGAATAATTCCTAAAGATCACGTCTCTTCCTTCACCTGAGCATTTCTGAAGATGGGCAATGGGCATGTGTTGTCCCACATGTCTTCCAGGTTCTTGGGAAAAGAGGGTATCTTAGCAAAGTTGGACTTAGCCCTCACAGACGTGAAGTAGGGGGGCTAGGCTAATTAATGTCTGGATCATCTCTCTCTCTCTGCCCCCTGCAGGCACTAGAATGTGGTCAGCTGTGTAGCTGCCTGGTTCTGTATGCTTCGTGTGTGAAGAAGCAGGCATGGCACTGAGGTCAAGGCCCTTCCCTTTCTCCTGTAGCCCTATAGGACTCTCTCCCTATTCAGCAACCAAACCCCAACTAGAAAACTGCAAGAAGAAAGGTTCTTTATCCTTGCTTTATTAAAAGGATAAAGAACCTTTATCCTTGTGGTAAGATAGACATAACATAAAATTTACCATTTTAACCATTTTTAGGTAGACACTTCAGTAGCTTTAATTACATTCTTGTTGCACAACCATCACCAGTATTGATCTATAGAACTTTTTTATCTTCCCAAGCTGAAACTCTTGCACCATTTACACATTAAATCCCCACTATCCCCTCCCCACAGCCCCTGGTAACCAGCAGTCTACTTTCTGTTATCAATTTGACTATTCTAGGCACCTCATAAAAATGGAATTATATCCCGGTTCTATTGTGCGTAACGTATTTCACTTAGCATAATGGTTTCAAGATTCATTTATATCATAGCATGTATCAGAATTTCATTCCTTCAAAAAGCCAAATAATAACTTAATTGTATACATATACAAATTATTATCATTCATCCATTGGTCAACATTTGGGTTGTTTTGACTTTTTGGCTATTGTGAGTAATACTGCTATGAACATTGGTGTACAATCCTCTAAGTCCCTGCTTTCAGTTCCTTTGGGTGTACACCTAGAAGTGGAATTGCTGGATCTTATGGCAATCTATGTTTAATTTTTTGAGGAACTACCATACTGTTTTCCTCAATGGCTGTGCTATTTTACATTTCCCCAGCAATATACAAGGGTTCCAGTTTCTCCACATCCTTACCAGTATTTGTGACTTTCTGTTTTGTTTTGTTGTTTTTTTGATAGTAGTCATCCTAATGGGCGTAAAGCAGTATCTTACCATGGTTTTGATCTGTGTTTCCCTAATGGCTAATGACAGTGAACACCTTTACATGTGCTTATCGGCCATCTGTAAATCTGTAAATATTTTCTTTCTTTCTTTTTTATAAATGTCTATTTAAGTCCTTTGCCCATGTTTGAATTGTATTGATTTTTGTTGTTTCTGAGTTGTCTTATTTTTGTTTTTTATCTTACCTGGCTCAGAGTCTAAGGTATTTGTATGTCCTTTGTATCTTTGTGTGTTTCTAAGTATGTGTGGTAAATTATGCCTTTCTAAGCTTGAATTGCCCAGTCATTTCTTTTATGGGACCATCCCTGGTTTGTCCCTCAGGTGGCTCATTTGCAGATAATCAACCTTGTGCTTGGAGGTAGCTCCTAGCTATGTCTCCTGCCATCCTCATTTCCCCTTGACCCTGTGCTGAGATGTTGGATAGATGACAATAACAGGAGATGGGCCATTCCTCTTCAGGAAGGAGATGGGAACTAGGTGCCCAGGGCACCCACTAACTGAGTTCGTGTATAGCCTCCCTCCATCTTGCCTCCAACACTTCCTTTCTCACCCCAGCCTGATAGTCACCCTCACCAGAAAGCCACAATAACTTTTAAGAGGACTGTGGTCTAGAATAGCGAAAAGATACATGGATTTTGTGAAATCACAGACAAGTTCATTCAGATACTCATACAAAGCACAGATGAGTGAGAACAGTGAGGATCTCATGAACATGCATGCACACACTCATGTACACGTGGCATGGTTTCCAAAAGTGCTCAGCTACTGCGATTCCTCTTATTTTCTTTCACAATGGAAGCACGTACTCTCCTGTGGAAAGCTAAGCTCCCATCTGTATTCCAGATCCAGTTTTCTTTCTGTCTCTTCAATCATCTGTGTCCATCACTGTCTCCTCTACTTTTCTCATTTGGGTATCTTCGACCTCTCCCTCTATTAGCTGTAATCAGCAAATAACCATGCTCTACTTATTTCCATCTTCAAACAAATTACAAATACCCTCCCCTTCACCCCAACCTCTCCTTTCAGCCTCAACTGCCACATATATATTTTAATCACTCTTCAGGGCCAAATATCTTAAGAGAAGACTCCAGTGTCTACTATCTCACACTGAGTCCTCAGTCCATTTGCCCTTACTGCTCCATGCTACTGATCTCACTCTCATCAAGATTATGTATTTACCTGTAGCAAACCTACTGAACAGTCTCAGTCTTGCCTGAACTCTCTGTAGCACTCACCATCTGTCCACACGCCTACTGTTGCACAATCCTACCACTCTGTTTGCATCTCTTCTACCTTCAGTATTTTCGGTCCACAGGCTCTGTTTTTCTAATCACTGGGGCAATCCCATCAACTTCCGTAGATGGTATTAAAATACACATATTTGTGGTTTCCAAGTGCCTATCGTCCGTTTAGATCTGTCTCCTGAGCTCCAGGCATGAACAGCTTGGATGCCTATCTATTGGACAGCTGTACCTGAATATTTTACAGATACCTCAAACTCAACATGCCCCAAACTAAATAGCTTTTCTTCCTCACCAAACCTGCTCCTCCACCAGTGTTCTCAAGCCAATAATAAGCAAAGTTGCCTAAGCCAGAATCGTAGGCATCATCTACACATCTGTTTCAACTCTCATATTCAATAAATCTTAAGTCTTGTGGATTCTATTGGCTAAAACATCTCCTTTGAATGATAACTAATTTTGATTAATAATACATCACATTATACAAAATTCAAAGAGCACACAAGATATATGGGGATAAAAGCTTTTTCTACCTCTCTCCCAGCCCTTCATGTATTCTCCCCAGGGACATTGACATAAAAATTTGTTATTTATCCTTCCAAAAATATTCTATGAATATCTAAGCATTACAAGTATGAATATATTCCTCTTAAAAATACATATAATGGTATAGTATATTAGAGAAACAGTTCTTGCTTTTTTCACTTAACATATTTTGAACAACAACAAACAACAAAAAATCTTTCATTTGTGTCTGCCTCTCTGAACCATATTGCTTTTCTAAGTGGGCCAACATTATCTCCTGTCTGCATTATAGGGGTAGGTTCCTAAACCATTCTCTTTGCTTGCAGCCTGGGTGTTATCCAATCCATAGTCCACACTACAGCCAAAACGACCTTTGTTAGATGCAATTCCTGCCTCAAACTGTGGTTTTCTGAAAGCCCTTCCATGAGCAACCTCCCCAGCCTCCTCACACCTTTCTCCTCTTACACTTTGTCACCAAGCTGAATTATTATTAGTTGCTCGACAGTGCTATAGTCTCCTCTTTTTTGACCGTCACAATTTCTGGACCTTTCTACCTTTCTGCACCCATTCTCCCTTCCTTCTTTGTAACATGTATTTACCTTATTGTTCTCAATTTAATGATCATACATTGGTTTTGTGTGTGTGTGTGTGAGATGTCCCTGACCCATAGGTCTCATTAGAGTCCACCTGCTCCGTGTTTCCAGGCCACTTATATTTTCTTTTTATTGCACATCCTGCACTTTATTGTACTTACTTGTTTAAATGTCGACCTTCATTAGTAGGTTATAAACTCCACAAAGGCAAAGATGACGTCCATCTCATTCATCAATGATTCCCAGTGGGTGGCATAATTCCTGGTACAATGTAGTATGTAATAAATATCCATTAACTGAACCTACCAATGAGTGACTTGTTTTTATTCTAAGTTCTCCCAGTAGCCATGCTTCAGTTTTCTCCCCATCTATTAAAGTGCAAAAAAGTACCTCCCTTTGAGTGGGGTTGTAATAATTCGAAATAAGCAGATAATATGGGTGGAAACTTTTTGAATGGGAATAACACCAACACAAATATGATTATTGAGAAATTTTCCCAGCTTCTATATTTACATATATTAATACATTAGACTCTCATTTAACTGGCACCCATGGGGATTGGTAGATGCTGGATAAATGTAAGCAGTCTCTCCACTAACTGAAATTCAAGCAACTGGCAATCTCAAACAACCAGCGAAATCTCAAGCCACGGGCAAAATTATTTTGCTGGTGGTTTGAGATAATTGCAGTTGCTTGAGTTCCTGTTAATGCAGAGTCTACTGTATATACGAGGTCAGACAATTTTGCAAACTTGTTCTAGGTAAAGTGCTACATACCTCATTGTTGAACATCACTACAGTTACCTTCTAAATACTCCCCTTGGGAAGCTATGCACCGATGCCAGCACCCGTCAAAGCAATTTTGGAACTCTTTTACTGGAATGGCTATCAGAGCTATCATTGTCCCCAAAATCTGACAATTAAGTTCACAAACTTGTGACTGTGAGCTTTCATTGACAGCACTGTACAAACAATTCAGTAAGGTGTCATAACCTTCGCAAGGTATGACCATAACCTTGGCTGGTCATTCCAGAAAAAGGGTTGCAAATTGCTCTGAAGTGTGGACTAGGCATTGGTGTCAGTGCATAGCTTCCCAAGGGGAGTACTTCGAAGGTGACTATAGTGATATTCAGCAGTGAGGTATGCAGCACTTTTTCTAGGATGAGTTCATGAAATTAATTGTCAGATCTCACATATATATATATATATATATATATATATATATATACACACACACACACACACACACACACACACACACACACACACATATATATATATATATATGTATAGATACAGATAGATAGATAGATAGATAGATAGATATAGATGGGAATACCTCTGTGTATGTGAAAGAGACACACAGGCAGAAAGAGACAGACAGGCAGAGAGAGAGAAAAGGAAAAGGAAGAGGAAGAGGAGGACAAGATGTGAAATATTATGAGGAAGAAGAAAAGAAGAGAAGATCCCCAGCAGCACAGCTCTGGGCTGGATCTTGGCAAACCGTCTGGTGTGAGGCATCTTCTGAAAGAGCACGCAAGGCAATCTGCAAGATTCTCTGTCTGCCCTCAGGAGCCCGGATGAGAAAGGAGACGGAGCAGCACAGCCACGCTGCACCACATGGCAGGCAGGGTAAGTGAGCCACGTGCTGACGGGTTTAGCTGGTTGCCAGGTGGTCTTGTCTTGACAGGTTTACTGATGGGGCTCCAGGGAAAGGGATGGGGCATAGAGAATTCCTGCCTTAGGATTCTCCTGGTACCCCCAAATGGTTACCATTCTCCCCTGTCATCTTCCCATCTCCTGGTTATTTCAGAACATAGAATGCAGAAAATTCTTGTTCCAATGTGCCTCACAGGCCGGAGGCAGGCAGGTGACAAGAGAGAGGAGTTGTCCTCACAGGAGGCACTGGACTTTAAAAATATGTCCCCTGTTTGCAGAGTATTTTATTGACAAGGTTCTGGGTTTTGCTAAGAAGGGTTGTGTAGCCCCTGAGGGATGGCAGAGGCCAGTGTCCCTCCCTGGGCTGCACTGAAGCACTCCCAGAAAAGGTCTGGGGTCCGGCAGCTGAGGGAGGGAGACGGCAGAGGAGAGACTGGTGAAGAAAGGGCTGACTTTGCAGGTCCCTGGGGCGTGGTGCGCATGGCAAGGCGGCGCGGAAAAATGGAGCTGGAGTGAGAGTAAACCACTCTCAGGCAAGTGCCTTTGCACACCTGAGTTCACACAGTGAGAAGCTGAGAAAACACCTTGACGTGGGGTCAAGGATCATTTACTTCTCCAGGTCAGGCCTACCTGTTTTTTAAAAGCTAATGGGGGGAAATGAGAAATGTGCAAGGAACAAAAGACATTGACAGTAACACTGAACGGGTTGGGTAACGAGGAGGGCGGCCGGGCAGGAGCCACCTGGGGTAGGACTGGACACGCCTGCTTCCTCTGCTTGTACCATTTCTTCGTTATCCCGGCACTGAGGAGGCGGTGATTATAACCATGAGGCCCAAGGGGGCAGGGGCTCGTGCAAGGCCAGGCTGCGCTGGAGGGACCAAGTGTGTGTATCCCCTCTTACCTGTGTCGTGCTGGGCATCTGTGAGAGGGAGCCTGCTTGTGTGTGTGCACATGTGTGCAAATGCTTCTTAAAGGGCCACTCACTTCTCAGCAGTGCTTTCACGCCTTCCTTTCCTGCTGGACTTAGTTGCTTGTCTAACTGCTTCCTGATCAAGATGTGAAATCAACTGAGGGGGCTGGCACGAGGTTCTCCCAAGAGATACACACCACCACCTCTACTGGCTTCATTGACTAGTGGTTCTCTTGGGTCCTGGGCTAACCCGAGGGCCACTCAGTTTGCCTCTGCCAACTCTATCATTTCCATAAGCATCCCCACTGGACGGCCAGGGCTCTTTAGCGGCACAGGTGAAAATCCAGTTTCAGTTCGCCACTCTGCCGTGGTATTAGTTGATGATTTCTGACTTGTCTACCCTACGTGGCTATGAAAAGATAGCAGCAGCATGCACATGGAAGCACAGGGGTCACTGAAATTTTGCCAGAAGAACTTGTAATTGCAATATCTTTGCCTTCCTCTAGTTCACCTCTCTTATGTTCATGCTCCCTCTGCTTTTCCTCATCTCTAATCAGGCACTGCCTTGCAATTCAGACAAAAAGGTAAGGGAGAAACAGATATGTCAAAGTCTGTGGCATGAAGGTGACCTCTGAGCCAGTCCTTTGAGACTCCCCTGCCTGGGTCAGAGAGCATGACCCCCAAATGGGTGGCTGGTCTTTTCCCCGGGACTATTAGACACAGGTCCTCCCCTCCCCACATAAACCAGTTGTTATGTCTCTTCTGGGCAAAGTCTATGTCCACCTCTTCATCTTCTCTCTCCCTTCATGGTGAACCTGGTGGGCAAAGAGACAGCTCCCAAGCCCCATGGTCCCAGACCCTCTGGGCCTTTGGTCAGTGATCACTTCCTGTGGGTCCCAGGCCAGCAAGGAGGAGGGCTCAGGGTAGGAGGGTGGGATGCAGGGAGTGGCTGCAGCCACAGGTGTCTTTCTGCACACACACCCCACACCCTCCCCTTCACCCCAGCTGCTGCTCACCTCCCGCCTTCTATAGGCCAATTAATCCTTCAAGGGCAGAATTCACTGTCTCTGTGTGTGGGCTGGGATTGACAAACACCCTCCCCACTCCCTGGACACCCACACACACACACTTACCTACCACCTTCCCTTGTTCCCCTGTCACCTTCTGGGCCTTTCTTCACACTGACCCGCCTTTGCCGTTGGGGCCTAGGCGAGGAAATGCACCCACTAAATACCTTGCAGTTTCCTTCTCCATAGAACATAATTCAACATATACCCCACACCAGGTGCTTCGACAGGGAGAAAGAGGAACTTGAAGTGGTTTAGCCTCTGCCTCTCAGGGTCTGCAAGCAGAGGAGAGGCACGGGTAAAAACAGGTTGACCAGACGTCGCTTTTTATTTATTTATTTTTATTCATTTTTATTGTTAGACTTATTGGGGTGACATCTGTTAGCAAGGATTACATAGGTTTCAGGCATACAATTCTACAGTGCATTGTCAGACATCGTTTTTTTAATGTGACATAAAACAACAGTACTGTCCCATTTCAATGGTACATCTGGTCAGCCTACTGACACCTTGAATTTAGCCCAGTGAGACTAGGCTGGCCAGATGTACCATTTGAAACAGGACGGTACTGTTGTTTTCTGTCCTGTTTAAAATGAGACGTCTGGTCAGCCCAATAAAGGGACATGTTGACACCGTGCCATTCCTTACACAAAGGGCATGAAGAAAGGAATGTGGGGAGCACAGAGGAGGCTGGCACTAGCCCTGGCTGGGTGACAATGGTGGCAGAGAGAAGAAAAGAGAGAGCACAACATTTGAGCTGAACTTCAAGGGATGAGCTGGGGTTTATACACCAGATACGTCCTGTGCCTTATCTCCCCCAACCCTGTGAACATGGCTACAGAGCCTGATGTGGGGAATCACCATACAGCCAATTTCCTACCTGCTTCACCAGCAAACAAGGGACCTGGAGTTCAACAGTCTCTTTGGGAAGGAAAGGGGGTGAGGGCCGTGGGATGAATGCTAAAGAAACCCACTCTGTGCAGAAGGTAACAGTCAGGGGTTGGGTCTGCGCTGGTCCCGTGGGAGGGTTTGTCGGTAGAAGGGTCAGATAGTCATTGAAAGGGCTCCAAGACCCCCAAACACAGCAGTAGATAGGACCAGGGAAACGAGAACAGAGGCTATTACTGTGCACCTGTCGTGGGCCAGGTGCCTCCCACACCTGTCTCATCCAGTTCTCAGCAGCAGCTGCATGTTAGCTGTTGTTACTCTCCTTTTCCAGACTGGCCCCTAAGGCCTGGAGAGGGTGAGGGCCTGGCACAAGGTCAGGGGACTATGACTTGTGTTCATTTTGTAGACGAAAAACTGAAGCTCAGAGAGGTAGACTAATTTGCCCAAGATCTTTCGACTAGTAATTAACGAAGTCTGACTTTGAACCCAAATTGATCTGGCCTCAAGGCCTGTAGTCCCTCCACTACAAGACTTAGGGGCCCCAAGAAAAGACAGCTCTAACGTCTCTACCAGAAAGTTATTTGCTGGATGTGTTCAATTTTAAATACTCCCACCTGAGCAAAGATAATAAAGCAAATGACTTGCATTCATATGATGCTGTATGGCATATAAAGTCTTTTCATGTCCCCTATCTTTTGTCCTAACAACAACCCTGTGGAGTAAATGGGGCAGGATGACTGGTCTCAGTTTATAGACCAGGAAGCTGATTCTCGCAGAGATGGTATGATTGAAGTCACAGATCACATCAGTGCAGAGCAGGACAATAACCCAGGGCCTCTGGGCTCCTGGAGAGACCTGTCATCACAATAGCTTCCTCATCTACCTGCAGGGACAGATGGACAAATCTCAGGTACACCCTCTCCACCAAGTCTGTAGCAAGGGCCAGCACAGAGGGTGGAACTTGGAGACACCTCGGTGCCATGCTGGCTCACGGGCACTTGCATACCTCCTGACAGCTTTAGGACATCCTTCAGCCACCCTCAGTGATGGCGCACAACCTCAGCCACAGATCACAAGTGGGCACCTTCAGTGTGGATGGCAGCATGTGGCCCTGTGCCCTGCTGTCTCCTTCAGCCCTGTGGTCTAGGCACAGAGGTTTCAATCCCAGCCCTGACTGCATAATGCTTCCTGGACTTCCCTGTAGCTTGGGGACACATCTAAGTCAGCTCTTGTTAGGAACTTCAGCAAGGCCAGGAGAAGGGAGGAGGAGTCAGGGAGGGGAGCCAGGGGCCTGAGAAATGGCCCCAGGACACAGCATGTGGGTGACGTGCTGATTCTTCCGGGCCAGTGAGCAGATGCCTATCAGGAGATCACAGCCTGCGCTATCAAATGTCCCTGTGCATGGCCCAGTGCAGATGTGCTGAAAGACACCTGACATTTACACTCTGGCCTGCACAGGGCCCCACACACAGAGCGCACCGTGTCCTGCGAACCTGTGCAGTGGGGCAGGGGAGGTACAGAATAGTACTAGTTCTTGCTTGCTTTCCTAGTATTTGTGATTGTGGTGGGTGGCTGACCAGGGTCCTCCAGCTCTTGTTGCCTAGGAAGGTCCAGAATTGCCCAATACCATTCTAGAGGACATACTGTTTGGCTTTAGTCCCTTCCTTACACCCAGCTGGGGCACCACCTCTTGGTCCCCTGGATCCCAGCCTCTCCACCCTCCTCTCAGCTCCAACCACACCCAGCTTAGGTATCTGCCACAGAATCTGCCCGGCCCCTTGTGCCCCAGCCTTGTGTTCCCTTGCAGTCCTGGGGTGGTCTCCCCCTCCTTCCCCGCAGGCTGCTCTGTCTGTGGGCAATGCTACAGGACTAGCTGTGGGGATAGGAGGCCGAGTGGCCTCTCAGGCGACAGGCACTGGGCCCCCACCCTCTATGTTGGTCTCTCTGTTGGCCCTCGCTGTGGACTTGGTGGAGAGGGTAGCTCCCTACCTACCTGAGGGTTTGTTCATCTGTCCCTACAGGCAGGAGAGGGAGTGATTGTGGTGAGAGGCCCTGGGTTATTGTCCCAATCTGCTCTGATGAGATCTGGTTCCTCCTTCTCTGTCCTGCTCCTGGAAGCCTTCCCCTGGCACTCAGATCCTGTCGCCAGAAGGAGGCACAGCTGCCCGCACCCCCCGAACTCCCACAGTGCTGCCTGCAGTCAACAACTGCCTCCAATTGCCCCGACTTTTAGAACAAGTTCGGCATTTTGCTTGGTTTTTGTGACAGAGGTGGTGGGGTGTCTGGATAAGTTCTTGCGCTAAGTAAATAGAAATTGAAAGACTTCTTCTCACCACCCTGTTGCCCTTTCACTGAGTCTGTTGGGGTGGGGAGAGGAAAAGGATAAGAAGTGCAGGTGGGTACAGATAGAGGAAGATTGCTAATAAAATGCTGACACTGCAAGGCTGCCGCTGGAGAAAGCTGTGGTTTCCGGTTTGAACACATGCATTGGGAAAGGGTTTTGCTTTTGGTTTAGATTTTAATAGCGGTGATCTAATTTGGCAATGGCTGAATCCTGTCTCCTCAGTCACAAACCAATCTGTTTGCTCTGAGCTTAGTGGCCCCACGTGCCCTGAGCCCAGAGCGGAAGGGAAAGCCTTGTCAGAAGGACCACAGACCTGGCCCCCAGCCCTGTCTCTGAGAAGTCCCCATGGAGGAGGGCATTACCTTCTCCTCACCCACGACTGGGTCACAGGCTAGAGGATGACCGGAAGCCATGCGTCCCCATATGCTGCCCTCTTCTCTCTTTCCTCTCTGCTTGGTAGAGATCGGCTCCTGTGATTCAGAGACAAAGAAAGACAATTTACCTGAGAGATAAATGCCCTTTCTGATACGAGGTGTGCTGAGCTCCAGTCTTTCTGCAGGTAGAAATTGAGGGGGCTTCCTGGGGGAGCGGAGCATGTTGAAAGGAACAGGCACACTGAAGAGTCCTTATTTGTGCAGATCAGGAAACAGAAAGGTAAGTGACTTGGCAAGGTCAACCAGTGATTTCTGGGCAGACTGTGGTTGCAGTGCAGCTGTCTGATCACATACTGTGGCTCTGTTTTGCCTCTTCCAGAGCCAGCCTCGTGGCTCACTCACCATACCTAGAAAGCTCTCTGGGGTCTGTGCACATTTCAGGGGCTTAGGTCCCGGTTGACTTTTTTTTTGGTGCCTGAAATAAAGGAATTTGGGATGAGGTAAGGTGGGATAGAAGACAACGCAGGAAGCAGCAGAGCAGAGGTGGACAGCTTTGCAAAGGAGAAGGCCTCGGGGTCTGTGAGGAAGAGAGAGGAAGGGGAAAGAAGCTCAGGAAGCATGGCTGTGGACTTGGAGACCCTCCTGCACACTGCCCTGTCTCCAGAGGGGCCACACAGGGCCTATGAGCAATGACTCCAGCCTACAGAGACCTTGAGAGAGCATCAGGGTCAGGTCAGAGCTCAGTGGGCCTCCCTCCAGCACTCAGCCCCTTTCCTGTCACCTTCCAGATGGTAGGTGTTGGAAACAAGATGCTCAAAATAACCAAGGGGGTGAGGGAAAGACTGCAAACCAAGGGAGACCTCTCAAGGCTGGATCAGATCATCTTCCCTGCAGAGGTGGGGTGGGAGGTCGGGGGCAGGACTCGGCTGGTGGGAAGGATGCTCCCTTACATCCTACATCTCACATGCCTACACCCATATGGCCGTCTATGCCCTTGCACTCATTTTGCCAAGGGGCAAGCGTCCAGAAGGACCAATGCCTATGAATTTTAACATCTACAGGTTCTTAGGACAATGCCAGAACACAGACACAAATGCACATGTCCCTGTTCTAAAACACTGCTGTGACACGCTCATACATAAAATATACTATGCATGAACATATGTGAATAGTGTGCACACACACATGTGAGAAGGTGGAACTAGCTGCATGGTTCCTTTAATCATGGTCTCTGTCCAACCACTTCTCCCCCCGCCCTCACGCCCCAACCCCATGCCCCATCTCCATCACTGAATCACCAACCATGCTCCTCCTGACCTTCCCCAGATCTCTTCAGGAAAGCATGGAGAGTCTGAAGTCCCCCATGATGAGAGCGCTTAGGCGGGCTCAAGGATGAGGATGGACAGGCTGTAGGATATGGGGATGGAGCTACAATTAGCAACTGGAGTGAGGGAAGCGGACCAGGAACTAAGGTCACATTTTGGGAAAAAAATGCATGATGGTTCTGCAACAACTTAGCTCTCCTGGCCTGTGAAAGCTGAAGAGCCTGTGTATACTTGTGACTCATGGTCCTTCAGAGCCACTGGTGTGAGGTGAAAAGGACCTTGAAGTGTTTCTCGGACCAATTGCCAAGCAGGTAGCCACAGATCCAGCACCAGAGCCCAGCAACTGGGGCTTCCAGTCAGATATCTCAGCAGCACACCCTCCTGCCCGAGCCCCTGGCAGGGCAGTGACGTGTGTGTGCATGCACTCACTGCTGTCTGTCACCCGCTCCTGTGCAGGCTTTCTGAGCCGGCACCCAGGGCATGCAAACCCAGTGACCGGAATCAGCTCCAAGCTGGGTGAGCGGTCGCTTTGACCTCATTGCCCCTTGCCAGCTCTGTCATCACAGCCCTGCTCATGACAATAGAGCTAAGCAGACACTTTCCGAGAGAGTGCAGGGAGCAGGGACGGGGTTACACAGTAAGCTGGGCGTGGAAACAAAGGGGAAGAGGTAAGAGAAAGAAGGAGAAGAAAACTAGGGTTCTACAGAGAGACCACTGAGGGCCCTGGCTATGGATACACACCCCCATATGACACTCCACAACCGACAGCATACACCACACACCACACAGCACACACCCTTTATGCACACACTACACACACATCCCATGTGACACACCACAACCACAACCACACGCATGCACACAAACGCCATGAGCACTAGCACAGAGACTAAGACAAGTGCAGAGAGGCGATGAGAGAGGAAAAACAGAGGGAAACAGACACAGAACAAACAAAAAGAGGAACAAGACCAGAAAATAAACATATGTATACATTTTTTTGCCCTAAATCAGTGATTCTCAATGAAGAGTGATCTTTACCCTGCAGGGGGCATCAAGCAATGTCTGAAGGCATTCTTGATTGTCACAACTGAGCCAAGGGTGATGCTACTATACCCAGTGAGTGGCAGCTGAGCGTCCTATGATAGATAGGAACAGCCCCCACACTAAAACATTATTTGTTCCAAGACATTAATAGTGCCCAGGTTGGGAGACTGTGCCAAATCTCCAGCACTCAGCATTTGGCAGCTCCTGCGCCCCCAATCCGGGCTGTGCCGGTCCCGCACATACCGACACACGCATGCGCACACGTCATCTCCCTGACCCCCGTTGGCCCCTGCCGGTGTGGTCCTCAGAAGAGTCCAGCCTTAAACTGGTTGACCCGCCACCCCTGGCCCATCCATTGAATCCTCAGCTTAGAGTTCAAGCTCAGCCCGAGGCAAGAAGAACTAATCAGAGGCCCTCTGTGCATTCTTGACCTCTGCCAGGCCCAGTTCAGGCTGACCCTGGAGTCCTTCCTCCCCATGGGCCCTGACCTCTTTAGTCACCCAAGGCTAGGTCGGAGACTGACTGACATGAGGTCAGGGCCAGACTGGACGCCAGCCAAGTCCACATGCTCGTCACTATGGATGGGGCCATTGCGAGGGACAATGACTTGCCTGAATTCATAAACAGTTTTCTTAAATTTGGAATCTGGGCAAGGGGACTTGGAGAGGGTGTGATGGAGGGTCTGAGCAGATGAGGCTAGCAACTGTGACCATCCTCCCAGTTCCGGTTTCACCGCCACTCCCCACGGCCCCTGCAACCACAGCCGCCTGTCTGTGGGCACTCTGGGTTTCAGAACCAACAGAGTCCTCCTGTGTTGGGAGGTACTGCCCAGCATGCCCAGAGTGGACCAGGGAGCCATGCCAGGCTCCTCAAGAGAGGAGGAGTTCCTGGACAGCTCGTTGTCCCCTCAGAGCCAGCAATCCCAGGGGAGGGAAAGGCAGTGGCTTTAAGATGTGAGAGGTCCTGTATAATAAGTATGTCACCCCTCCATAGCCCAAGCACAGTGTTGAGGCCAAGAGCTGAGAGGACCTGCTGGCAGAAGCTTGTATCCAGCAAACTGCCCCCTCCCCTCCCAGCCCTTCACAGCAAATTTGAGCCTGTGCTCCATTTCCCGATTGTCCTGGTGACCTGTACAGAGGCAGCACCAGGTGCAGGAAGCTGAGGAAGGAAAACAAAGTTTGGAATGACTGCGTCCTCCTGTAGACTTTCTCCCCACCTGCCATGCAAATACTTCATTGCCTTGTCATCTCTCTCTCTAGGGACTGAACTGGGGTCTCTGGCTGTAGCCCAACAGGACGGAGAGGTTTGGTGGGTCAGCAATCAGACAAACACTGGCTTTATGGGCACACAGGTCCTGGGTTCAAGGTTTAGGTTCTAACATCTTCCCCCACCCAGCCTGAACCCATTGACCCCTGGGTGGGTGGGGCAAGCTACCGATCAATCACACTGCACTGTTTGCTTAGGGTGCCATGACCTGGCCGTGGGCCCAACAGCAGGACCAGGTGACCTGCTTTCCCTTTAGATTTCAGAGTGGCCCCTCCTATACTCCAGCCACAGAGGCACTTCACAATTGCACCTAAGCTGTTCCTTTCCTCTGTTTTTTTTTCCCCTGTACACATACACACATGCTCACACATGCACATACCACAAACACACACGCCTGCACTCACACATGCACATACCCACACACACACACACACACACACACACATGCACACATGCACACACATGCACACACGCACATTCTTCTTGCTGTGTCCTTCAACCCTCTGAATCAGGGACAGGTAGGGAAAAAGCAGACTGATGTTAGGGGTGCCCCACACATGCCAGGGACTCTAAGTGCCCAAACACTCAGGTCCCAGGCCATCAGGTCCCCGACTCACGACTAGGCCTAGGCCAGGGCCTCTGTTTCTTCCCGATGTAATAGTTGAACTAACTGATCTTCACGATGCCTTTCAGCTCGCTCATGCCAGTTCTGTGTTGTCCGACCAGGATGGGCTGTGCTGCCTGTCACCCTTCACTGGGACTGTGCAGGTCCCTTCCCCTCCCTGGACCTCTATCGCCAGTTAGGAGGAGGGTGTGTGGTTGGGCAGAGAGGTCCTGGGCTTTGGGGTCAGGGGAGTGGGGCTGAATCTGGCCTCTGCCACTAAATGACTATATGATGATGGGTGATTCATTTTGCCACTTGGAGCTTTGTTTTCCCCTATCAGTAAAATGCAGATAATAATACCTGCCTCACAGGTATGACGTGATCTTACCTGGGAACACTTAGTTAAGGGCCCAGCAGGCAACAGCGAGAGGGCAAATAAATGCTACCTCCACTAAGTATTTGCAATACTTAGCATAGTTACACTTAAAAAAAAATTCCTTGTTTATCTGAAATTCGAATTGAACTGGGTGTCCTCTATTTTATTTGGCAGCTCACTGCATACATGTCATGTTGGGTAGAGTCTCTAGAGGTCCAGAGTAGGGGCTGCAAACTCTGTACGGGGCCAAGAACTCTGCCTGTAACCCCATTTTGTGCCCTAGCCCATGAGCTAAGAATGAATTTTACATAGTTAAAGGGCAGTAATAGAGGAGAAGAATGTGTATCAGAGACTGTATGCCTGGGCTTGCAAAGTCTGAAATATTTACCTTTTCTATCTTGGCCCTTTACAGAAAAAGCTTGATGAGAGGACTAGGAGTTTTCCATATTTGTGTACTTATTCTGGGCCAGGCGAGAATTTAAACTGGAAGAGACAAGACATGCTCATCCCCAACAGTGGGAGGCACAGCAAAGGGTGGGGGGAGGCTGACAGGAAAGGCCCTGAGGGAAAGCGGGCTCGCTCACTTGCTCAGCTGAGGGGCCCTCAATCCCCGCAAAGGCCAGCCTGATGCCTCCCTCCCTGCTCACTGCCTTGAGTCTCTCAGCCTCGTCTGACCTGTCCAGGTCTTTCTATAAAAAGTCACCAGGTGTCCCAAAGTTCAAGGAAGGTCTCGCTAGTCTCTTTGAAGGCCTCCCTTCCCTGGACTGGCCTGGCGGGGGTGGGCAGGGAGAGAGACCTGGGTAAAGGAGTTTACACAAGGCCCCAGGTGGCGGGCAGGTCTGCTGGCCTGTCTCTTTAAATCTCAGGTAATTTGGGAGGAGGGAGGGAGTTTGTCTACACGTCTCCAAGGAGCTCCTGCAGGAGGAGCCCAGAGAGGGAGTCCCAGCTCTGCCAAGTGTACACGACAGAGTCCTCTGCAGTCTGGCTGGGGCGCCTCCCCGAGACTGCTGTGGGGGCCAGGGAGGTAGATGGGACCTCTCCAGGGAGAGGGCAGGCCGGCCCTTGGGGAAGCTGATGTGGCCCCAAGGCTGAGTCCAGTCCAGGTCTGGCCTCAGCCTCAGCCCCACAAGGAGCCCGCCCTCCATGACATGGGGTTGCCACTGCCCAAGAAGAAGGGGATCCTTCTCTGCCTGTGGAGAAAGTTCTGCAGATGGTTCCAGAGACAGGAGTCATGGGCTCAGAGCCGAGATGAGCAGAACCTGCTGCAGCAGAAGAGGTAAGCCTCAATCTGCTGCCCTTGCCCCCTCCCCAAGTGTGTCCCTCATCCCCCACCCCCCTCACCCCCTCCTCTCTCTTGCTTTCCTGCCTCCTCCCTCATCCCTCTCTGTCTTTGTTTGGCACCTGAATCTGGACAGACTGTGCTTCCAGGCCTGGTTCCTTTGGAGCATTTTGTCTTAAGAGTCTTGGCCTGCGGGTCCCACAGGTGCCAGGTGGAAGAGGAGGGCCTGGCATGGACACTGGTGTTCACTATATTTAAGATCCAATACAATTAGCAAGCTTCTTGTGAGTACAGTTGACCCTTAAACAGTACAGGGGATAGTGGTGCTGAGGGTGTGCAGTCAAAAACCCAGGTATCACTGAAGGCAGTCCCCCCACCCCACACACACACACACAGGTTCTCAGCTGCCAGTTGACCCTTGGGCAACTTGTGTTCCAGCTGTGAGGGTCAACTTGTGGTCAATTGCACTGATCTGGTCAATTGAAAAAAAATCTGCTCATAAGTGGTCCCATGCAGTTCAATCCCACATTGTTGACTGTACTCCCCTAAAGGCCAGGCTCCTTGCTGGACCTTTGAAGGATTGTGGTATCATTGAACTCCCACCAGAGAGGTGCTGGTGGGTCAGAACAATGCCTTATATCTCTACTCCCTGCACCTTGAAAAATCCAGCAGAAAAACCTAGCACTTATACATATTCAAGTAGGAATGAGTGATTGAATGAATGAATGAATGAAGCAGAGGGGATCAGTAGACCCCAAAAGAAGACAAAATATGATCATCACTCCTATGCCTTTATCACATCAGCCATTGACCACAGCCCTGCTATAGGCCAGACCCTGGGAATGGGAGAGTTTGAAGACAGACAAAGCTGAGACCCAGCCTGACATTTATTGCTCTTGTCTGGGGCAGAGGGGCATGGGAAGCTGACCCAAATGTGTTTAGGATTGACTCCCGCATCCAGGTTATGGAATTTGAGAGGCAGAGTTTGAGCCCTAAGGAAATCTCACTTGTTGCTTCCAGCCCCTGAAAACTTTCCTGAACTCATTGGATGATCACCCCCTCACCTCCCTCTCCCACGCCACTTTTGCAGCTTAGAGTTGGGAGCTGGAGAGGAGGGGAGGTGGAGCATGCTTGAGGCCATTCCTGCGTGTGGTCTCCTCTCCAAAGTCTCTATGGATTGCCCCACCCAGGTGGTAGCAGGCCTGAAGGAAGTCCTCCTGTTGGGGTTTTCCCCGGGCCCCTAAGAATGCAGATACTATGTCTATTCACAGGGGAAAGCCTAAAGTTTTTTCGTCTGAGGGACTTTCTCCAGCTACAATTGTGGGGGCTTGCCTGAGCCTGACCAGGAAGGAGACTCACAAGCTACCTGGAGCCCCGGTAGTTCCTCTTTTCTCAAGGATTCTGGGCTGGGGATGTGCTCCTTTCCTCGGTTTTGGCTTCCTGTCTCTCACACCAGCCACCCACCTCTGTCCCCCAGGCCTGGGAGAGTGGGGGCTGAGCACATGTTTGGCTGATGACATCTTGAGGCAACAGAATGCTATTGTTGTTGCAAACTAGGCCATCACTGGTCCCACTCATCCCCTTCCCACTCTTAGGACCCCAGGGCTGGGGAGCCAGGCACAGAGCGCAGAAAGGCCTGGAGGTTTGGAAGGGGTAGCAGAGGTTCCCTCTGTGCCCACGTGAGGCGAGGACAGAGTGAGGGTCCACAGGGAGTGGGTGGCTCCCACCTGCCTTTTCTGCCCTATTTCTTCTTAAGACCACCTGGCAGGCCTCCTCTTGCATCTTGGACTGAAAAGGCCTTGATGTCACCACTTTGAGAGATTCTACTCCATTCCCTGAGTTCTCTGATTCCGTAGTTCTCTGTCCATCTTCTTCCCAAGCACCAGGAGCCTGAAGTTTTGACTGCCCTCTGGGCGGTCACTCCCAGGAAGGACCCTGAAATGGCCAGGAAGGGGCATGGCCCAGGGTGTGCGGTAAACCAGCCAAAGGGGAGACACAGGCAATTAGATAAATATGAGATAACCATGTGCATGAGGATAATATGGTCAGGTCAGGGGTGAGCTGATGGAAGAAAGCAGCAAGCGATGTGACCAGCACCAATCTTATATAATCCCCATCCCAGCTGTGGGAGCGGGGACTTTATCGAGTGAGCAAATGGGAAAGTAGGGATTTGTGCCAAGGGATAGGAGGGGGATTCTGGGGGGGGGGTGTTGGTGGGATTCCAGCGGGTAGAGTACGATCCAGTGAGAAGGGAAGACTTTATGGTCTCTCCAAGATGTTGGGGAGCCCAGTATTCCTCTCTCTTACTGGTAGGCTCTTCTTGGGTCTCAGTCACTCAGCTCCCTCTTCATCCATTGCCATCCAAGCTGAACTGTCCTCTTTCTCCTGCATCCTCTCTCCTTGGGCCTTGAAACATCTTCTTTCCTGATGTTCAGTGCACTAAACATTTATTGAGCAGAAAGCTCTCTGCTAGGTTTGCAGAAAATGTGCATGACACCTCCCTGCTCTCTCAGAGTTGGCATCCTCATGGGCGAAATACACCGATATGCATCTATTTGGTGATACTTGGGAAGTGGTGTCCTAAGCAAGGTGTAAACAGTGTTATAGTCACATAGAAGAGGATGCTTTGGGATCTGACTTCAGCTGGTGTGGGGTGTGCTGGACTGTTTCTAGAGACTGCCTAGCCTGACCCTCACACTGACCCCCTTACTGGCGCATTCTCCTTCGCACTAGTTGGTGGGAAGGCAGTGAACACTGGGGGTTCTCGTCTGTTTTGCCTGTAAACATATGTGACCCAACATGTCTGTGGAAAATAAGCCCTGGGACTCTCCAACGTATCAGGACTCTCTGGTTCTGTAAATGCACACACATGCGTACTTGCAGGCACACGTGTCTGTTTACATGCGTGATGGAGTTGTGGCAGGTAGAAAGGTGACCCTACTTCATGTCTGGAAATAGGCACTTTCTTGGAAGCTTTGAACCTCATCCCATTGCCAGGAGCCTGACCTGGAGGGAGGTGGCCCACAAGTGGCCAGTGTGTTCCTCTTCCCCACACACAGCTGCTGTTTCCTTCATCTGTGGTCACTGCTCCTGGCTGGCACCCTCCTGAGAGAAAACCGGGAAGAGTCATAAAACTAGAAGAACCACATAATTGAGTGGTGAGAGCCTGAGGGTAGGTTCTTGGCTGAGCATTCTGCCTTTAACTCTGTGTGATCTTCCGGCAATGATTTGGCTATTCTGCCTCAGTTTCCTTTTCTGAAAAATGAAAAATTAGTCAGCCTGTGTGGCAGAGCTATAAGGCACAAAAGAAATGATAAAAAAAAGATGCTGCTTTGGAAGCTAAAAAGTACATTAACAAATGAGATTATTGTGATTTAAAAAAACAAAAAACAGCAAAAACCCCCACAACAGTTAAAAGGCAATTGCCATGATGGCGGGAGCTAGAGGGGGTTGTCAACTTCATCCTCTCAGAACCACATCCACCCCGGAACCTCCCTCTGAGCTAACGTGTTGTCTGTGCTCTCCCTTCCCAATTGGCACCCTCATCTGAGGAGGTGCTTGTGGAGAAACCCGCGGACCACTCGTCAATACAATCTCCTCAGCCTCTTCTGACCCCATTTCAAACCCTGATTAACACAAGAATGGGACAGAAAGATGACAAATGGGGCACTAGTCCCAGCTCTGCCTCCAACTTGTTAGTACAAATCACCTCAGAATGCCAGGCCTCTTTCCCCATCTGTCTCATGAACAGATTAGACTCATTTTCTAGGGACTTCTCTGGTCTAAAATTCTATTTGAATTCTTCTGTAGACACTCTTGATCCTACCTTGTTCCCCAGCAACCCAATGCAAAACTTGACTTGTGCACCCTGCACACACAGGTGTGTACACACACGTGCGTGCACACGTCCTCAGAAATGGAGGAGCAGAGGATGGGGTGGTGAGGACTGTGAGAAGGGAAGTAAGAGATCCTCCTTGGTGGCCAGAGGGAACCCTGAGGGGGAGATCAGTGGTTTGTTTACTCTACAAAAAAAAAAGTGTTAGGTTTTATGCCAGGAATCCGTAGCTGGGCTTCCACTAGTCTAATATGGAAACTGAACCATTTAAGTTGATACATAATTGTTCAGCAAAATATTCTGAGTCCTGCAAACACCTTTCATATTGTTAAAATTTCAGATTTGCTCTATAATTTCTTGCTACTTAATCAGTGGGTACTTAAAAGGCTTGATCTTTGTGTTTAATGATTTGTAAGAAAACATGTATAGGGCGTTTCTCACTCCTTTGAATGTGAAGCATTCTTTTTTTAAAAGTGGATTTTGAGGAATTATACCTCTGAGTCAGGGTTTCTCTCCCCTGGCACTATTGACATGTTAGGCAGGAAAACTCTTCGTTAGGGGGGACTGTCTAGGTAAGATGCTCATCAGCATCCTGCCCGCTACCCACCGGAAGTCAATAGCACCCACTCCCCCAGTTGTGACAATGAAAAATGTCTCCAGACATTGCCAAATTCCTTGGGGAAGGAGCCAGGAATCACCCCTGGTTGAGAACCACTGCTCTAAACCACTGTTTGCCATTAGGGGTTTCTGGTAGTAATGTGAAATGTTCTACTAAATAAAGTGAAATTTGCCCCTGCAAGGGAAAGAGTAGGATCTGACCATTCAAACAGGAAGATCCTTCTTCAGATCTCCCCCTCTTCCTGCCCTAGGGAGGTGTCTGGCACAGGTGTGGGGAGGATGTGCAGATTTTGCTCCTGAGCTAAACTTCTGTGCTGGGTTGCTATGAAAGAAACTACCCAGGCCTCAGGCACAGGAATCTTTGCATGGGTCTGTCCTGGTGCCTTTTTTTATGAGGGCCAAGGGTAGTTTGGTGTTCTGCCCCCCCCCCCCCCCCTTACCAAGAATGTTGAGTGAGGGCTTTCTCTGCTGTCCCCTTGTGGCTCTATGATGCAATTGCAAATAATGGCTCTGCCTGATCCCCTCAGAACCATTCACCTGCTGCCCCTCCTTTTGCTGGATTCTGGAGTTTTGATGACTAGAGGCCAGCTCTCTACAGACCCCACTCAGTTGGGTCCTAAGCTAGTTCTTTACCCACAGTGTGCTCTCACTTGGGCTGCCCCATAGAACACAGCACACTGAGTTAAATTTGAATTTCAGGTAAATAATAAGTTGTTAGTATAAATATGTCACAAATATTATATGGGACAGGCTTATACTAAAAATTATTTGTTTTATATCTAAAATTCAAATGTAACTAAGCATGCTCTATTTTTATTTGGTAGATCTGACAAGCTTGAATCAGACAGCACCTTGACCCTCCCAGGCCCACTGGGGCCATCATCAGAGGCTAGAAAAGGAACACATAGAGAATGTTTGTGGGGGACATTTATTGGTTTCAGAAATGTGTAGGGACCAGAAGGGATATATATCTTTGAGCCTGCCACCAACTAGTCTCCCCATTTATACCCTAGGAGGCAGGGAGCTATTGATAAAGTGGGACTTGGGTAAGGAGACCCCTGGGACCCATCTCTAGCTTTGCCTTTAACCTTTCTCACATTTAGTCAAAGTGGGGCACAAAACTAGAAGCCAACTGGGAGAGGGCAGGGAAAGGATACAGAGAAGAGAAAGTGGCTAATCTCTGCCTTCAAGGATATAGAGGAAGAGACAGACACGGACACTAATCACGACACACAGTGAAAGATTCTGAAATAAAACTAAGGCCCGAGGAGAGAGTGCAAACCTTCCTGGGCAGGGCTGTATGTGTGCATGTGTGTACACGCAGGTATGTGAATAGTGCTGGCTCTAGAATATCTATAGAGGAGGGTTGGGGTCAAATTGTTGGGAAGCTGCTGCTGATGGTGGTGAAGGAGGGTATAGTAAACTTGTTTTGCAGCTGTGTTTGCATACCAAGCATACTATTTTTCACTTAGATGATGTGTTTGCTTAAGGTTGGCATAGGGGGTGGCCAAGGAAAATAATAAGGAGAGACGGTAAGGCCAAAGCAACTTTTGGCACTGCTACTAATTCATTCATTCTACAGAGGGTGGGCATGTCTACCACAGGCTGGGCACAGATCCTAGGAACACAGCAGAGACAATGAATGGGGTGGGGTGGGGTTAAATTTCAGGTGGGCGGAGCGTGGTAGCACAGGCACAGAACGGGAGCTCTGGGGAGCTGAGGCCAAAATGCTGCCGGAAAGACTGAGTGAGAGGAAGAGAGCGCAGAAAAGCAATTGCACAAAGACCATGAAGGACACCTGGATTCCTTCTCCCGGGCACTTAAGACTCTTTGGACATTCATAAGCTCTGATTGCATCGGAAAGGATGGACAGGGTACATGGAGCAGGGAAACTTTGCTAACTTTGGGCTACAGAATTAATGAGGACGTGAATTTTAATGAGGGGCAGTCAGGACGACCAGGTAGGGATTGGAGAGAGAGAGATTAGATGATGAATTGGCAGGGCCTGGGGGGCTGCCTGTGTGGCACGAGAGGGCTGAGGCCAGCATTCTGGGAGATGTGTGTCTCCGGGCTCCTATCCCTGTCACACTCCCACCCCCAGCGCTGGAGCCGACATCCGGTCACTACCAGTACTGCAGTGTGTGAGCGCTTGTCTGGGTCTTTTTAGTTTGTCACATAATTGGCCACCTCTGGATAAGCAGGGTTATTTCATTCGCTCCCATAGAAAGATCAAATGGCTCTAGGCCGAGAGAGAAAATTGAATGAAACAGGTCCCCTGAGTCTTCGTTGGAGTAAGTTTTGATTTTAAAAAAAATTAAAAAGGTTTTTAAGTTCATTCCAGGAATAAAACTCAAGAGAGGATTTGGAGAGTCAGAAGATGATTTTTGCTTAAAATAAGTAAGAAGCAGATAGGAAGTAGGAAGGGACTGTGGGGCCAGGAGAGCCAAAAGCAGCTCTGTTGCATTTGGATTGAGCCCTGGAGATGCTGTTGGAGGAGGACAGGGCCCGGATCCCAGGGCTTTGAGGGCATCGCAGAACAGAGAAACTCGCTAACCTCCTCGTGTTGACTTCCTCCACAAATAAGAGGGAGGAATTCCTTGGGCTTCTAGTCCTTGAAAACAAGGCTTATCATGGAGGGTAATCTCAGGACACTGGCGAAGCTGAATCAGGGCTGCTCCAGACGTCAATAGGTCAGGAGGTGAATGGCTGTTTGAGTAAAACTCCTCCCGCCCATACCTGCTATGCACACACACGTTCTGGTGCCTGCGCCCACGGGGTAGGAAACCAGTCACTGACATTCTCCCACACAGGCTAGGAGGGGAGAAGTTGGTTTGGATTAACTAATTGGTCAGGAACAGAGATCAGGCCCTGCTTTGCTCGCCAATGACCTCACTTCCCTGCAGCAGGGGCCTTGGGGTTCATGGTCACCGAGATACAGGTGTTTGTATGTGATGGAGTAAAGCCATCATCCCTCGTTCCAACACTGGGCATGCTCACTGTGGCCCTCCTTCTGATCCCATGTCCTTGTAGGATCCTGGGGTGTCCTTTCCTTCTAGCAGCCAAAGAGAATGATGTCCAGGCTCTCAACAAGCTGCTCAAGTATCAGGCCTCTGAGTTGCACCAGAGAGGTAAGGAAGGAGCAGAGCGCTCAACACCACCCCTCCTCCTGGTCAGCCCCATGTGCGTGGCTCCCCAGGATAGCCCAGGACCTTCTGCAGTGGGCCCCTAAATCACTACTGTCCCTACTGCCCTGCTCAGAGCAGCCCCATGCTTCTTCTTTCTGTCAATGCCAGGAGCGCTGGGGGAGACAGCGCTGCATGTGGCAGCCCTCTATGACAACCTGGAGGCAGCCATGGTGCTGATGGGGGCAGCTCCGGAGCTGGTCAAGGAGCCCATGACGTCAGAGCTGTATGAGGGTGAGGCACTGATGGACCTGGGATGGAGGAAAGGGGATATCTGCTGGTTTTAAGCCTGCTCTGTGGTGCATAATTTGGGAAAATAGGGAATCTGAACATCCCTGCTCTTTATTCCCATCTCCATTTCCCTTGTCATTCTCACTGCACATTATTAGGGTACCGACCCCCTGAAATAAAGAGACCTAGAGAGTGGGAAGATGTGGGCAGCAGCTGGATCCTCTGGGAGCCCTGCCAGGCCCAGCGCTCCCTCCCCCCCCAGCCCTCAGGTTGCCCTGGTGTAGGACCATGTGTAGATATGGGGCCCCTGCAGGATCCTAGGGACAGACCCATGGCTGAGGGCTCTCTCTGAACCAGGTCAGACTGCATTGCATGTGGCCATCCTGAAACAGAACGTGAACTTGGTACGAGCCCTGCTCGCCCACGGGGCCAGCGTCTCTGCGAGAGCTAC
>PVJL010011235.1:0-44194 GCA_004026885.1 Lyroderma lyra
TGTTCAAATCTTTATTAGCTGGAGTTGAAACATAACCTTCAAGATTTTTAAAGTCAGTTACATAACCGTCCCCTGGTTACAATGACATAAGAACACAGATCAACTGGATCAACTAACACATATCCCAGCATGTGGAGTGTAACCGAGGTCTGGTGACCCAAAGGCATGCTGAAGGAGAGAAATCCCAGCCTCTCCAGCTTCATAAAAAGCATCAATTGTACAGTAATGCCCAGATGCAACAAGGGGTTGCAAAAGTTGCTTATCAACCAAACAGAACTGGGATCCTTAGAACAGGACAACATTCAGAAATTCATACTTAAGGACACAGAATTGGACTTGGTAAGCTGGCAAGGGGGAAAAGTACTTAAAAGACCTATAAAAAGGAATGGTGTGAGTTAATGAACTCTGCAGTAAAATCAAAGTTCTTTCGCCAGGAAATCAAAGCACTCCGCCAGCCATGCGGACTACAGCAACCGCACCAAGCACCCGCCACAACCACCCACCACGACAGTCACAAGGTGTCTTTTGTGAGCTTTGTAAAAGAATCCCCAAGCAATCCAGACCGAAGCAATACACACCTGTTCAGGTAGAAATTCTGCTTTATCTCCAGATGTAATCCAGAAACATCAGACACCCAGGTTCTACTTTAGCTGAGGCGTTTCTAATTACAAAGTGAAAGAGAACCTTCAGGAATAGAGGCAAGGGAATGGCACCAACAGTAAAATACATTCTCAATTTCTCATTTACTGAAAAGACAAAAATCAAGTGTTGGAGTCTATTGAAATCTCCACTGCTTGTGGCTTTTACCTATAAATGGGCTTTCCTTAGAGAAAGATGAACGTAGATCGAACCCAGGTCTGATGATTACTTGCAGCACTAAAATTATTTTAACCAGCGAATAGATTAGTCTTTACCCTTGCTCCATGCCTTTCCCTATCACATACAGGAACTTCAGTTAGCTATGTCTTAAAAACAAACCAACCAAAAACGTCACAAGCGCACAATCAGCCACGCAAGCAGCCTATTCCGAAACTTGGTGACGCCCGGCAGGCGGCCATCACTACACTGACTTAGGAGACGGGTCAGAGAGCTGTTGGCAAAGGGAAAGCAGACTAACAGAGAGGCCTGGAGACTCACCATCTCTTCTCCCCTTATAACTCGTCCCCTCTTCTTCTTCTGCCACCTTATTCCATTATCTTCCCTCCATCACTGCCTTTCACACAGCCTTTTTAAAAAACAGTAGGGCATGCAAACGGCAGGGCAGTTACTCTTCATCCCTCCACCCTCGTGAGTGCCTGCTCTGGGGAAGGCCCGTGGGCCGCGTAACTCCCAGTCAACTCCCAATGCAAGCCATTTTCACCTGGACTCATCCGCGTGACTTCCTCAAGGGGTTGCTTTATATATCATTAGAAGCTCTCAAAACGCAAGAACCACAACATGTACCTGGATCCCGGGAGGGAATCTAGTAAAGGGTGTACTGGCAGGGGGAGCAAGAGCTGGGAACCCCAGTGAACAAATCCTTCCAGAGAGAGGGTCTCAGACAACTGCTCGGCTAGACAAGCACTCACCATGTTTAAATATCCCAGCACGGTGATGGGTTCTAGCAAGAACTAAATGAGTAATTGCTGGTTTCATGGCTCTGATGACTAGTCAGTCATCAAATGTCAGCTCAGCCACAAGTGACAGAGAACACTCTGTGATGCTGAATTTAAAGGTCTAGAGAAGAGGTTCTGTAAGAGCGAAAGAGGGGCAGACGACAGAGATGTCACTGCAGGCAGCTTATGGCCTCCCCAGCCTCACACAATACACATCTCTGCACAGGAACAATATTTATGCAGATTGTACACAAGTTTTCCAATCATATTTATAAAAACAGTGATCTCCATAAATACCATCTTTAATTAGGAAGATTAGAAATGCAAGGTGAAGGCTACCTACATTTCATAAAGCTAGAACAATTATAACTACACCTATGACAATTACAGGTGCTGTTGGTACAGGAACAATTATTAAAACCTGTGAAGTGCCTTAAGAAAGATAGCCTAACAGGTAAATCTATCATTTCATAGTTCTATTTCCTCTGGTGCCTAAATAGTCACTTCACCTGGTACTTGGCCTCTTCTCCACACGAACAGCCCCATCCAAGTTCTAGTCCCAGTTCTAGTCCCTGATGTTGCATTCCCCTGCAACACGGCCCTGACCATGTGTTCACACAGCATTTACTTACTCTCTGCAAAGTACAAGACACTGGAGAGACACAGGTTAGCCTGCAAAGGTCATTCCAGTGACATGAAGCACATGGAGAGTCTCAACACAGAGCGTCTGCCCTTAAACCAGAAGTTACTGAGTCAGAGACTCCAAAATGTCATTTCCCTTTTTCAAGAATTACACTGGGTTCCCTGTCTCATCCCATCTAAGTTTCTCCACCTGGTTTTCAGTTCTCTCCGATGATCTAATCCTTCACTGCTTATCAAACCAACTATTATTTTTATTGAACAATTATGGTATCCAGACAATATTTATTAAACAAATTAATTCACATAATGTGTTATTAATAGTGTCTAGCCATGGCAAGTACTCATTACATGTTAGCTGTTGTTAATATTTATGGGTGGGTTGACTGATTTAGACATGACTTTCAGTTTGGTATTTTAAGGATTTCATATTAAAAAATGAGGCAGAAACTACTTAAAGAATTACGTAAAGGAAGTAAGGGCTTCCACTTGGATTGCTTAGGTCATTCAAGTACTCTAAGGGCACTTATTTCTACACTGCACATTCCACAGAATAGTATATTCTATGCTGGGATGAAGACATCATTGACGTCACTGCTTAGTGATAGTGAAAAGACTGCCATCCCCACAGACAGATCCATTAAATACAACCAGATCCCACTTGTAGGCTGATATAATATCTACAAAACATATAGTCATTTATTCAATAAATAAGTTATATCTGGTACCCATAGGTATGGTATTGGTATCATCCCATTTTAGAAACTAAAACTAAAACAGATCATGTGACTTGTTCCAGGTCACACAATTAGCAAGAACTGAAACATTCAGATTTCTTGACCTAGTGCTCTTTGCATCTTTCATTCCCTTCCAAGCAAAATTTATTCCACAAACACTTACATGGACCAGGCTTGGGGAAACACCAGTTATCAAAACATAATGAAAAACATCTCTCCTGTCTTAGAGGTCAAAATTCCAGTTTGAGGAGACAGGCAGTACCCAAAATAAACACATAATGTATGCCATATATTAAATGGCAGTAAGTGCTTTGGAGAAAAATAGAGATGGGGACAGGAAGGTCAGGATGAGGGTAAAACATGGCAATTTTAAACAGGGTCAGTGAGATGACTTTTGACCAAAGGTCTAAAAGAAGTGAGACAGAGAGGGAACCATGGGTACAGCTGGGATTCCAGCTAGAGGGCAAGGTCAAGTTGCAGGGCATGTTCTAAAAACAGCGAAGAGCCCAGTGTAAGAGGAGACAGTGATGAGAAAGCAAAGGTGATAAGAGGTGGGGAAGCAAAGAGGTGAGGGAGGTAGATCACATAGGGCCTGACAGAAGTTCGCAAAGACTTTAGTTATTAAACTGAGAAGAAAAGCCACTGAAGGGTTTTAATAATTACATGACACTGCTTACGTTTGATGTTTTATGGGATCCAAGAGGCTGCTGGGTTAAGATTAGCCTGACTTGGGGTGGGGTTGGGGCACAGGGGGGCAGAGGTGAAAGCAGGGAGCCACCTTAAGATTAAAATATCACAGCACTGCCTCTCCTTATCGGGCATGGCATCATCCACCCCTACCTCACTGCTGTTCACTAAGTCAGCTCTACTGATGGTCAAAACAGTCACGACCAAACGTTTCTACAAAGTATCGGAAACATGTACAGTTTGAGTGCAGCAACAGGAAAAAGCAGACTGCCACCAAAATTACGTTCCCACAAACTGAACTCTCTCTTTTGCTACACTCAAGTTCAGACTGGGAGCACTTGTAAGATGACATCATCAGTATAACTGGCAAAGTAAGCACACGGTGCTACCTAGAACCCACATGCTTCAGCCAATTCACAGAGTGTTTGTTTGGCACGTCGGCCAGGGCACACAGCACCCTAAACGTGTCCCCGATGAGTTATGTTCACTCGGTCAGCAACCATTTATTGAGCACTTAGCCTTAGGGATAAAAAAGATAAATAAGACTTGGTCTGTGTCCTAAAAGAGTTCACAGCCTAGCTAAAGATACAGAAGACAAGTAAACAAATAAGTACCATCCAGTGTACGATGAAAGCAATTACTGAGACATGCAGAAGGTAAAGAAATAACACAGAGAAGAGAGTCACGAGCCCTGCCCTTCAGGGATCAGAGGAAACTTCAAGAGCTTTAAAGAACAGCCTAGAAGGTTAAGCAGGAAGCCACTGGGCAGAGGAAGGGAAGGCAGCATCCTGGCACAGGGAATGGGAGATGCAAAGTTCTAGAGCTGTGATCAGATGGCATGGATTTCACGCCATGTCAAGGGATAGGGGCTTTGTTCTGTAGACAGAGGGTCACAGGAGAGGGGCTCGATTGTATTTGCACTGTAGGAAGAGTTTTCTGACGGCAGTGGAGACTCAAGGATGGCTCCAAGGAAGACAAGAGTGAAGACAAGAAGAAGGAGGAGCAGGCCCTTCAGAAAGCCAGGAAAGAGTGGGGCAGGGCCTGAGCGCTGGGTCAGGGGAAGGAGCAGGTGGAGACACAATGGACCCCGAGGAGACAAAACTGCCAAGACTGAATAAGTTCACAGAAAAAAACAGTTTAAAAAACTTCAATTTGATAGACTATATTTCAGTTAAACCAAAACCTCTTGAAATTACATGGAAATGTAACACATCTATAGTAACTGCAAGAGACTTATAAAAATTAACCCTCATTCGTATTTTTAAATTATTTTTAAAAGAACCGTTTGAAAAGAATAATTTCAAAAATGTTTCCAAAACCCAGTAAAGACACTTTCAACAGAAAAGAACATAGGTTACTCATCTCCAAAACGAAACTCTCACAAGAAGTTACTTTTTTTATCACTCAAAAATATATCTAGCCATCTAAGCATGTCTAATTCTCAAAGCAAATCCACAAACTTTTTAAAATAAGGAAGTAAACTAAGAGTCTTACCTAAAACATCATTTCAATAGAACTTCACCAATATAATAACAAATAAAATCATTTTGCCATAAAACAAAGCAGTGATACAACAGAGATTCCCAAGTTCAAAAGGAAATATAATGAAAGGTCAAGAAAGGGCGGTCTCAATGAACCAGATAAAATATTAAGTGGCACTCACTGTTTGTCCCTGTCACAGAACGTCAACTTCAGTAGAAAGGAAGCAGGAAAACATTACATGCACTGCATGGAGAACAGTCTTCTTACCTCTTTTATTAAGACACCGAGATAAACTCCATTTAGCTATTTTTTCCAATGTACATAATGACCCTTAAAATAAATATTACTTATTTATCTAGATTTACTCTCAAATTCAGGATGCTACCTTGACAATTTTCCCACTATTTTTAGGCTTCTTAATGTCATGAAGAAAGTGTTCTTAAATCCCATCATTTTAAAGATTTTATGGCCAAAAAGAAATCACAGCCATTTAGAAGGAAACAGGATCTTGACCTTGCTGCTTTTGGTTTTCCATTCTATTTTTCTCCGTTGTAATGCCTGAAGTCATTGCTAATCTAATTACGCACATGGATCCTGTTGTCTGCAACTATTTTATTAGGGAGGACACTGGGATGATATTACTTTAAATACAGCCAACTCCCACCCTTGACAATTGATTACCTCGTGTATGGATTATCCATTACCCTCGATACCTAGTAAGGCCATTCTCTGGCCCATTTCTGTAGTCCTGGGAAGAGAGGGAACTGAAATTCAAATATTTAAATGTGGTAGTGTTATAAATGCATGTCATATAGTCCAGAAAAAGAGAAAGAAAGCATTGTTTCAATCGAGGCTTTGCATGTCAATTATCTTCTCTATCTGCCAACCTGTCAATACCACGATCATCAATCACGCCTCTGCCCAGCTGAACAGAGGCCTGGGAATACAACGAAACAGCTTTGCCAATGAGAGGAGACCCCATTATTATTCCAGCTCTTTCGGCTTTCTTTGACAAGAGAAGGGGAAGTGAGCCAGATAGGGAGAGTACGGAATAAATACCATTCGTCACCAGTTTCCCATGAAAACCTTCCACAGTGCTGGAAACAAAAGCAGGAGCTCATGAAATATTATTTAAACCAATGCTAACAGCCAGGAGACCATGCGAAACATGAAATGCTCCAGACACAGTATCGTTATCTAGATCTTCACATCTAAGGCACTCATTTTATTCTTTTTCACAATTATCCTACAGTTCCTCTTTAATGCCCCTTAAACTTAGTTTTATCTGCTTCTGCACTGAAGAATGAACGCCATGACTCAGAGCCTGTGTGCTGTATTCCTGTGTTTCCCATGTATAGTACTCAGTAAAAACGCCTTCAGCTCTCTCAACTCTCAATACGAGAGAGTTTTGAAACTTGCCATGTTCTGGAACAAAAGGAAACAGGTGCTGACCTATGACTGCTTTGGACATATCAAATACGTACCTTCTAGTTACTTTATAGGCTCAGGAAAATTAGTGTAATTGGAAAGAAGCATCTTAATCTTATAAAAAGTTTCTCCAAAGGAGTCCTAACACTATAATTTCATCCTTAGCCTCTTAAGTATAAGTAACAACATTAAACTGCAGAGCTATGGGTTTATGTACTGATGCTCATTACTATAAACACTTAAAGAAATGTATTTCGGGATTACTGATGAGCAATCCAGAATGCAGATTCACTATAAAAAGAACTTCTTTGGGTTTAGGAAAACTTCAAACAACTGTTTTGTAAAATGATCATGCATCTTATACAACACATTACCCACACATAGTAGGAATGCAGTGGGCTAACTGTGCAAAGCAATGTGTCCTGGTCACAGTGGGCAGCAGCTGCTGGATGGGAGGGAGAAAGGTCCCATGGTCCGGGGGAGGTGGGGGACACAAGGGACCCGACACATGGGAGACCAACCCCTGAGGTAAGGTGACTTGTTAACTTACACAGTATATGGTACTCTATTTGGGGAACAGAGGAGGGAAAGCAGGTTTTTAGAAATGTGTGTAAATCAAAAAATATGCATATAAGTACGGGGGTTGGGTAGCAGGCTGACAGAAAAGTGGATTTGGATGCATGTAGTCTGGGCAGGCAGATATAAAAGGAAAAAGAATGCTACACAATTTCCATCAGACCAATACATCCTCAATGCATATTTTTTTGCAACCAAATCCTAATATGGCCATTGAGCATTCTTAGCATTGCCTGCTAATCCTTGTGCTAGTTTGAGTTCATTTGATGCTCCTAAGACAAAACTCAAATCCTGCATAATTTTTCTGGAAGTTTTTACCTCTTTTGATCTGCAAGTATAAACAAATGTCACTTCTGTCTTTCTCTAAAGGAAAGAATTATGCGGAATAAAGATCAACTGTTATAACATGCCTCTGAGACAATGTGGTGAAGTTGGGAGTCAATTTTCCTTTGTAAGTCAGATGTGAAACGATAATATGATACCATGATTCTGATCTCTATGCAGTATTCCCCCAACTCCATGTCAAAAGTGATAATAGTATCTCTGCCCAATTTATTTCTAAGCAGCACATAAATTTACATACTGTATTATGCATGCCTTCATTCATCTCCATGAGGCTACTGTAGTCCCTGAAAGGATACAGGGCACAGTCTTTTGTATTATTGCATAAACAAGTCCACCCTTCCCGTCACAAGTCACCTCTGTTCTGTACAATGACTTCTTTATTTTTCACAAGTCAAGTGTATAATATTTGCTTCGTTTCCCAACTAAAATGAACACGTGCAAATTCAGCCTCTTTCCTGTTAATGTTAACTTAGATGAAGCATCTATGATAGAGATCCTAAAGCCACATGCTCACATGTACACAATCTTTTAACAAAATCTTGACATTAGTTGATTTAAAACAAAACAAGTAATTAAAAAAAAAAAAACAACCTTTGGCCAAGACCAAAGGAATCAAAACTACACCCTGTCGTAACCACAGCACTACTGTATCCACCCTTCAAACATGTTTGCTTCAAACATTACAACCCATCCATTTACCAAAACCACAGCTTATGCCTGATTTAGAAAAGTAAAGTTCATGGACTTACTAAACTATGCAACTCCAGCCAGCAGGCAAAAATGCCTTGTCTACGCCTGGCGATTACACAGCATCTGCACTGGAAACCTGCATTTTTGAGCTCAGTGTCAGCAGACCACTGTTGACCACCTTCTTGACACAATAAACAACTGACATCTTCAAAGAGCATTAACGAGTCCCTTTTATACCATAGATGAATAGACAAGAACAAATGGATTAACGTACATGATCCAGAGAGAAGGGCTGTGTTTAATTCTCAGTCCCTGGAATGTAATTACTGTACATATTTAACTTAGTTTATTCTCTCACACTTGAGCAGTGTTGTTCCCCACCCCCAAAAGGGAAAGAACGGGTCCCTGAAATATTCTAGCAAGGTTTGTTTTGGCATGGGGGGACTGTGATAAACCGGGACAACACAATCACCCACGACGTCTGGACGAGGTTCCTTTGTAATACTTAAATAGGGCTCCCCTACTGGGCTTTGCCACAGCACAGAATGGAGAAACCATTTTAGAGCGTAACGACCCAGTCTCAACAGCAAACATTCTAAGAGGAAGAAAGAACTCAGAAATTCTAAATGAAAATAGGGGTGTGTTAAGAAATAGTAAAATATTTCCCTCTCTCTGCCAGGACTGATATTTTTCTTCACCGTCAGGAAGAGAACACAGGCTAGACCTGAAAACAGAGAACAACACTGGTCTGAAAAGCAACTTGAAAGAAATCCAAAAATTCCTTTTGGCCAAGATAGCCAGGGCAAGCCCTTCGTGTGTTCATTTTCCTTGACGTCACTTCGACACCTGTGTAATTCATGCATTCAGATAATTCACCAATCTTCTTAAAGAGAGATGCAAAGGGACTCTGGATGGTTCCCAAAGTTTTTTTTCGGCTGCACTGTTTCAGAAAAGAGCTCCACGTCCTAACCTCAAAGTGTTTTAAGAGCGGAAGATGCCTTCTGGGATGGTGGTTCACCATTGAACTTCTCCCAAGTCTCATGAGCAAGAGGATCTTAAGGGTGGGAGAGGGTGTGCTGAGGGCCACTAATGGCTTTTTCATCCTCCTCCGAAGGACACAATCTCAACCTGAATCTAGCTGGGAGAGCACTTGTATTTTAGACAAATGAATGACACTGATTTCCAATACAAACACAAACCAACGGAAACTGCTAACAGGGTCAAAAGCCAGGAGGGGCATCAGTGCTAGAAACAAAGAAGCCTACACGGCAAACTTCTAAAAATGTTTAAGTGAAAAGAAAATCAAGTCACCTTTTCTGGGCTGGGTTCTGTATGTCCAGTTTTCGTCATCCACATCCACCTGCTGCCCACACACCGACAGCTCTCCGTCACTACGAAACAGCCTCTTTGTCTGCCTGGACAAGGAGGAGAAATTTATCCAACTCACAGCACGTGAGAGAGAACCTGAATTGGACTTGAGTCTGAAGGAACCTGAAGAGCCTTCCTTTTTCATCTTCTTTCACATCAAAATCCACTACAGACAAAGGACAGCCCCGCACACAAAAAGCTCGGTGTTTGCAATGGGTCCAGGTCCTTTAAAACGCCTGCTTCTTCCCACTTACTCAGTGTTGACAGTCAGGCACGGCTTTCTGCAAAAAGATCGCGCCTATGTCACCCAATTACAAAGAAAAGAAAAAAAAATGAGGGGTTAAGAAACCAAAAAATACAGGTGTGTGTATATATTTATGTTTTTACTTCAGCCACATCGTGGTACTTGGTTTCTAGATCAGGAATAGCCACAGCACCCCCCGCACCAACGAGATAAAAATAAATAAAAGTATGATTTTTTTGTAAAAAAAAAAATGCAGCGGCGAGTTCATTTCAGGAGCGCTTGTGAGGACTTGGCGGGGAGCAGAACCAGGGCGCGCCGACTCGCGGCGCTGTACCTGGCGGCCCAGGCGGTAGCCCCGCTCCTCCCGCAGGCATGTCTCCCCCACCGGCAGGAAGCCAGCGAGCTGTCTGTGCCAGCCAGCAGGGACTCCGCAGGCTGCAGAAGGAGACTCAGCGGCAACCCAGGCGCCCGGTTTAAAGTTCACCTGCACAGGTGACTTGGGGAAAATCAAAGAGTTCAGCTCACTTGTCGCAGCGCAGATTGCTTAAACCGCCCCCTCGCCCGGTTCCGGCTGCGAGCCGCGCAGGACGCCCAGGACTCCGCAAACAATACCACCAGCCGCCTGCCTACCGCTGGGTCCCCAGCTAGCGCTCCTGTGAAAGCCGATAGGCCTTCCCCACCCTGAAGGCACCTCATTGGAGGCGGAAAACCCCGCCTCTCCGCAGCCAATACTTCAGTGGCAGCTCAAACTTCTGAACTCCAGCAAAGCTGCGGAAATGAAAGTCTGCAGAACACGGGCTTCTGGGGGGAAATGGTAATAATAATAATAACTGGATTATTAATTATCAGACCGCGTGTCTGCAAGTGGGATTTGGAGAATGGGTTTTAAAAGAGAATATCGTTATATACACATCCAGCATTCCTACATGGATTTAGAAATGTCATCGTCTAAGGAAATGCATTACTACTTCCAAAGAGAATAAAACTGACCTATTACTTCACTACCACTTTCAGCAAAAGTGAAGTGCAGCCAATTTTCACACCTGTTAGTGCCTCTCCTGTCCTCCACCAGCAGCCAGAGTGGACCCTCTTCTTCCTGCCTGGGTAGCCCCCCACCCACTCATTCCTTTCTATCCTGTCAGGGAGAACCATCATCTAAGAGCTATGCTTTTAGCAAAGGGCTGCAGTCTGCAGTCTGCTGACTCCTAGTCAACCCTTAATCATGACGTGCAAAATACCTACAGCCACAGGTTGGAATGCATCTGAGTGCAGCACTTCATCCAAGGCCCATGGTCCGAGGGACGTTCAAAGTCATGGAGACCTGAATCAGCCTCCCTTCCCCAAAGTGCTATTCAGAAGAAGGCTAATAAGCAACCATTAGAGAACTGGGTCCATCTCCCTGTCCTTGACTCATCATTGAGCATATACTATATTAAAACTAACAGATTGCAATAGAGAATAAACTTTGATTCAAAAGTTATCCAAGTGGGATTTTGTGTCATCTAAGAGTATATCTACTGCAACTCACTGAGACTTTAAGAAAAGGGCGCCTCCAAGCCAAGCAGGGCTGGAACACCTGTCGAAAAGCACAGAGCTGCTGCGAAGTGTTCCTCAGACGGACAGACGCCACAGGAGAGCACAGGCCCTAGGAATGAAGGGCGAAGCCACAAAGTAGTCCAGGTTGTGCAGGAGCAGACTCAGTTTAAAAGCTAAAAGGGCCCTGAAGGCCCTATAGTTTAAACCCCTCCACTTACAGATGGGAGAATTCCGGCCCCGAGAAGATATGTGACACAGCCAATGTCACAGCGGAGTCAGGAACGGAACCACTGGTCAGAAGCTACCAGGGATGCCAGTATGTGACCAAGCACTCAGGACCTGCCGCAGCCATTACACTGGAACAACACCTCTACTCTGATCACTAGCATAAAGGCAAAAATGGTATAAATATGTAAGGCACCAGTGGCTGACGTGCAAGTTCAAACAGCCAGTATTCCTTCCAAGTCAGGCGCTTTTGAGAATCAAAATATAAAAAGTTTAAAAAAAAGGAACATCATGGCAGAAAATACATAAACATCTCAAAGGCTGCTTACCACTTCAGAAGTTGCTGGCACCCCCTGACATCCATGTTATGCATTCTCTAAGGATCCCTGGACCCCAAACAAGGAACACAACTGTCTCCCCCATGATGTCTCCATTTTTAATTTAGGAATATCTCAGCTCTGACACAAACCTTGTGCTATTCTTTATTCTCAGGAAGTGCTATTGAAGGCTTTTCCCAACCCAGCCTCCTCGGAGTACGCACACACACACGAGGGCACAGACGGATTAGTGTCATTAGTAACGGGTGTGCTGTCCTCTGGTGCCTCCTGCTCCTACCCACATCGGGGAGAGAGCTGAGGGGAGGGGCTGGGGACATTCACTAGCAGGTAACCAAGAAGGGTAACAGTCCGTTCAGGAACGAGACATGGCTCTCCCTCAAAGTAAGTGCACACTTACGTTGGGTTCCAAACAACTTAAGGATTCACCACTATTCTCAAGCCTTATGGATACATCTGCACAAAAACCATGTTTCTGTTATATCAGACCATGATTATTAATACCTTCATTTATGGAAAAGAAGGTCACATAAAGAAACTACTGTTACAACTGGATCCGGATTCCTGTGTTGTCAAGATAGTACATAATGGTTTAAATCAGCTTTGGGGGAAACATTTAGGTTTTAACCATCCACGTTAGATACAGATTCCAATTAGCTTAGAAAATCCTAAGTGGGCTGCAGAAAGCTATTACATTCACTCAAACTACCTTTATTTGGCAACCAAGATGAACCACACATTTTCATTATCTGGACTGTTATCAACCCCGGAGCCCTGCACATCTACCCCTCCCATCAGCAGGGTGGTGCCTACCTGCGCCACTCGCTTCACGCGTATCACCACTAATCTTCACAATAGCCCTGCAGTGGAAATCCCTATTCTTAAAGTCTAATCTGGTGTGTTTTACTTTTTTCAAATAGCTTCAGCTATACTCTTCAATGTAATAAAACATCTTAATCTAACCATTTTCCCCATGAAGATCTACAACAGAATACATTCTGCCCAGGCCTTTGAAACTGAAGTGCTGAACAGATTTTATCCACATTCCTCACTGTGCAGTGCTTTCCCACCTCCCCTGTCACTGTCAGGCCGTCAAACTGAAACTTCTGTTGTCACCATCTATGCCAATAACTGCTCCCTTCCTCCCACTTGGCCGCATCTGAGCTTCAGGCATCGGGAAATCAGATAAATAATCTGTTTATGGGAAGCCGATGGAATACACAGCTTCTGTAGAAGGGCCAGCACCCTTGCCCTTGTACTCATGGGATGGAGGGCCACAGGTTGAAATGGTCGAGCAGCAGCCTCTGGGTAATGCCTCCCAGGTGGATCTATACCAGGTTTTTTATTTATTGTCTCTTTTAAGTTCTTAGCATTTGAGGGTAGTGAGAAACTTACCCAACACTACTGACAAAAGGACAAGAAGTCACTGTATATTATTTCAGGAAAGATTTAAGGGATACATTAAAGAAAAGTAACCATTAAGAATGGGGGTGCACCAGAATATATTACTGAGGAAGTTCAAGAATCATCTTCTGTGGGAACTGCTGAGTCAAATATCCATTAATTTGGAAAGATTTATTTATTATTCCATCAAGAGTTAAAGGGATAGACTGACTACGTTTAGAAGATCCTTGTCAAAAGACACAATATTTCATATTTTAATGTATACCCACATCCTTAAAAAGGAGTTTAGCTCAAATGGGTGTTTTTGATTTAATAAAAATTGTTAAACATGACAGGATATAGAATTAGACAAACCGCTCAGCCCACTCAGGCGTGTAACTGCCCCACCTGCCATCTGTGTAAAATACCAGCCAAGAGTGAGTGGGAACTAATTTCAAGTGCTGTCAGTTTTTCAGTCTCAAAGGCCACAAATGACCACTGCGATTTTAATTTCCATGTGGGCCTCTTCTACCCTGGTCCTCCCTTTCAAATCTGGAAGGAAGAATGGAAGGGAAAGAACCCTGGAGTTAGAAACCCATGGAGAACAGTGCTATGCAGTTAGAGTTGGTGGGGCTGGATGGTGTGGCCGGGAGTAGGGTCCACAAACAGCGAGCTTAAAACAGAGCAAAGGTGGGCGCGCGCGCACACACACACACACACACACACACACACACACACAGTGGTGAGGAGAAGCACTCTAAACTGTGTCCTATTCTAAAGCAGTCCTGATCGGGTAAGAGCAATGAAGTGTGTACCTTATCAGATTACCACATGAGTCACCCAGACGACCCACAGGGACCTTTAGCTTCTAGGACAGGGTACAGTAGGTTTTCCAACTGTCATCTCTTATAAATAATTTAAGAGTAGGTTTAAATGGAAATCTTTCACTGAGGTAATTTGTGCACACTAATAATGAAAGCTTATCTCAACATCCAGAAGTAAACAGTTTGAGCCAGACATCTATAACAACAACAAAAAGAAAAGAAAAGAAAAGAACATTACCCTTGGAGGCACAGCAGGCCAATAGCCACAGTACACTAAATCCTACTTCCTCATCCCTCGCACACGCCCTAAGGAATCAAACAACTGGTCGACTCAGGAAAGAAGTCACGGAAGACAAAACACGGCCAATTCCTTATTCAGAGAAGGGCCCATTTTTCAGGGTTCCCCTCACCTACCACCGCTTCAATATTCGAAAGAAAGAAAAGCAGCACCTTTGCAGTGACCTCTAGTTTTAAAAGTCAGAAGAGCTTCCTTTTAATGGAATTAAGAGTGTTGTTTTCCCAAATGGAAAGATTAAATACAAATATTTGTATTTATGGATCATCACAAGCCTAAACCCCACCTTCCAATGTCTACATGTCTGAAAAGGACTCCTCAGATGTGACACTCTCAGCCTTGGCCACACTGGTCCCATGGGATCACTTGATATGGGAGCAATATGGTGCTCTCAGCTGGGGCGGGGAGCACTGCAGGGGGACAGAGGCTGCCCCTCGTGTGGAGGCCAGCACGGATGCACGCGGTCACCAACCACACCACTCAAACTGCCCCAGCCTTAACCAAGACCATATCCCCATCCAAGGGGTTCAGGTGTGGAGGTCCCCTAAACCTGAGCACTGGACTTCGAGATTCTTCTGATATAAGAAGACCAAAATGAACTTCTAAGGTTGAAATAAAATTCCAAATTAAAAAACAAGATTATTTTAATCATGATCTCCTTTGTCCTTGGTGCCTCTCCCGTGGCCACTCCAATGATCTTTTTAACATTATTATTTTTTCAACTTGCTCAGCCAGTCCTTTGCCAACTTTGTGATGCACACAAATCATAGGAGATCTTATCAAAATGCAGAGCCTGGTGGTAGGGCCTGAAATTCTGAAGTCCTGAAAGGGCCAAAGTGATGCCCGGCCCCAGGCCACCTTTGAGTGAGCATAGTACCGTCCTGTAATGCTCCCTAAGGGCAGGGATCTCACCTTTTCACCTTCAAGTCCCTTTCAGGACCTTACAGACAACCAGCATTTAACAAATGTTGGTCAAAAGAGTGAGCAACAGAACCATCTGTTCACTTCCATGTTACCTCTTTCTTTTGATCATGTTCCTGCGCAAGGAGGTAATTAGACTTTCATAGCCGTCATCTCTTGAATATTCCAAAAAAGTAAAAATTTGTAAACTGAAAAGATGTCTCTATAACCTGAATTAAAGGGTTAATAATAAAGTTCCAAGCTTCATAGAGTTATGCTGCTTCACTTTGAAAAGAAAGGGGGTTATTAATGGCTAGGCTGCATGCTTTTCTTAAATTGTCAGGACATCTGCATGGCTTCTGTCCACCAAAACTCCAGCATCCACTGATGCAGCCCAGAACCTAGGGCAGTCAACACTGATCCAGCATCAGAGAAGCGGCCCGCGTCCCACCTGGTAATCCACACGGTCAGGCTGCATCCTTCTGGGTTCTACCGTGTGGACTCAGTTGCTCTGCGACAGTGAAAAGATAATTTTACATCAGTTACTCCTGAAACATGTTTAAGACAAAGAATTTTTCAGTTCACCTTAAGTGATCTTCTCTTTAACTCTCTTTAAAACTCTATACTCTATGGCTCTATAGAGCACCCTGAATGATTCTGGTTTCTCAAGAGACATGTATCAAGTCCGCCAACCTTTACTGCACTACCACCCCACGCTGAACACGCCCAAAACTGCAGATACCAGCGGTGATTCCACTGAACCAGACAAACCTTAGATCTGAAGATGTGAGTAAACAGAATTGGGCACAATATACTTAAAATTCATTTACTGGTGGTACCTAGTAACCAAATTCAATTATGTCTCCAAACAAGGAAAGAGACAGAAATGCAGACAGACAGATAAAGGATCACTGCAATTCCATGTAAGCATCCCCAGACGTGGGACAGAGCCCAAATAAAAGATCAGTTTAAATATTTATTGAGATCAGCCAGGCAGGTTGATATTAAAATTTATTGTACAACACAGGTATGCACCACTTTTAAGAAAGTGCAAAGAAGGAAATAAAAGAAGCAATATGGGCCTTGAACCATACTCCTGGAGGTACTTTCAAACAACCACAGCAGATATCATTGCTTAAAACTGAATTTGTACAAATGAAACTCTGAGGTGAGTTCCCTCGAGGTCGGGGAATGTGCCCAATCAGTGGTGTCTTGGTAAACCAGCGTGCTGGGGTGGGGGTGCAGGTGTGGGGTGCCCAGATCTGTATGTTAAGCCTCCCACCAAGGTCCATTTCAAGCAATCAACCATTTCACAGGCAACTTGCTAAAATCCTAATATTTTGACAATTGGTCCTCATAATCTGTATATACTGGATCCAGTATAGCACTGAATTTGGCCAGAAATGACAATTTGATAAGACATTAATAGCTCCATAATCACTTTTTTAATTTTTAATTTTTTAATATTAGTAATGGGGTGGGGAGGAACCTGTCAATGTCATTTTATATGGATAAAGCGTACGGAAACGTAACCAAGGATTTTGATGGGAGATTAAATGGATTACCTGGGTGGGCACTAAAATGCATCTTATAAATGTCCTTTATCAGAGAGAGGTGGAGAGAGATTTCAGACAAAAGAGGAAAAGGCCACATGAGCAGAAAAGCAGAGACTAGAATGATGCAGCCACAAGCCAAGGAATCCCAGCAGCCATCAGAGGCCCAAGAGGCAAAGAACAGGCTCTTTCTCAGGGCCTTGGAGGGGATGTAGCCCTGCCAACACCCTGATTTCAGACTCCTGGTCTCCAGACCTGTGACAGAATAAATTGTCAAAGTTTGTGGTCATTGGTTAGAATAGTCCTAGGAAATCAATTCAGGGGGCACGCAGGGGAATTCTGCAATTTTAAGCATGTCAGTTCATTTGCAAGAATTCTTCTGAGATTTTTTTTTTTTTTTTTTTGCAATCTTACACTTTTCGTTTCTTATTCCTTTTCTGGCATTTATTCTATGTTGTTTATATAAAAGCAAAAGTTGGGAAAATATCAGGGATTATTTGAAGCAGCCTAAGTTGCCAACTCTTGGCAATTTACAGAAATAATTTGACAAAAAACAACAAAACCTATTAAGAACCTAGAAGTATACAGGGGTCATCAAGTTCGCGAACTCATGCTAGAAAAAGGCTGCACACCTCATTACTGAATATCTCTATGGCCACCTTCGAAGGACTCCCCTTGGGAAGCTGTGCACCGACGCCAGTGCCTAGCCCACCCTTCAAAGCAAATTTGGAACTCTTTTTCTGGAATGGCCATCAGAGCTGTTGCTGTCCCCAAAATGACAATTGGGTTTGTAAACCTCCCACCATGCACTTACGTTGGCAGCACTGTACAGACAACTCGGGCAGCACTGCCCATGTAAGCGAAGAGTGGCAAGTTCACGAACCTAGTTGTCAGATTTTGAAAATGATGGATGACACTGAAGATAAAGGTGATAAAATAACTTGTCCAAGGTCCCCACGTTATTAGGTAGCAGAATTGAGATTGGAACAAAGGCCTGCCCGCCTCCCAAACCTTGGTCTTCCCTTCCACCACTGACAGCCTCATGGGGGCTGCTGCAGTTCTTGGGCAGTGGGCCACCCTGCTTTCGGCTGTGCGCCCTGTCAAAGCTGTCCTTCACATGCCAGCTCACACCAAACTCTAAGCCCTCAGGCCCTTGACTCTTATTCTACTGCATTTACCCGAAGTTCTCATCCCTTTCACTTGCTTAACTTTCACTTACCCTTCACCACGACCAGGAGCTGTCTCAGTTCAAATAAGAAATGTCCATTGCAAACTCTATCACTTAACTATTAGTGCATGACGAACCACCCCAAAACTCGGCGAATTAAAAACTAAAGTCAGTTGTGATTTCTCACAAGTCTGTGGGTCATCCAGAGGTCACCACCTAGGCTGGACTCAGCTTGGGGTGGCTGTGCTCCAAAGCGGCTGTCCCAGTACACCCAAGATTGAGGAACTCCCCAGGACATGGAACTTGTTTAAACTGGGGGACTTCCTGGGAACGCCGGGATGGTTGGTCACCCTAGGGGTGACTGCCAGGCACTTCTCCTCCCCTCCTAGCATCAGCAGGCCCGTCGAAGCCTATCCTTCTCAAGGCCATGGCAGCGAAGAGCAACGCTCACCTGTACAGGTTCCTTTGCATCACAGCTGCTACCACTTCATTGGCCAAAAAGCAAGTCACGTGGTCATGCCCACACAGAGGGTGATACCTTCACTCACCCAAGCGAATGACAAGGAGGGAGTGCCTACTTCTGAATCGTATTTACCTAAGTCACTTAGGAACCCATACGTAAGCATATGCTTAGCCATTTCCAGAAGAGAGGCCCTCTACAAAATGAGATGACAAAGTAAAGTTCAAAATCTAATTTACCTATCTGAGGGATAGCCTCATATTAAAGTATAACTATTATAAGAAATTAATAACCTATAAAATGTTCTGCCATCAGCCTAGTAAAGGTGGGACAGAGTGATGGGGACAGAGGAGATGTTCAGTAAGCATATCGGTGTCCAGGGTCCAGAGCTGAGCGCAGTGCCTAGGGCACTGTTGGTCCCCAAACGTGTGATGGCCTAGTACTGCTCAAACAGACGTGGGACGGGCCAGGCCCAAATGAAACTATTGGTATCTCGAGTCTCAGCCATGGGTGAATATCAAAATTATCTTTTATGAAAGACTCCTATTTGATAAACCATGTGCAGATTGGGTTTTGGGGTTTTTGTTTGGCACTTGTATTTTTTAAAAGTGTCAGTCTATGCAAGGTACGCCTGCTTTCCCCAATTAAGGATCACTAATTTTTGAGAGTGTTTATATTTTGATAACAGATAGAGCTAGGTCAATTGCTAGCTCTGTGTTTCAATCAATAATATTTAAGAGAAAAAGGAAAAGGAGAAGCCTGTAATTTTTCCAATTCTAACTTTTTAAAAATGTTTAAAAGAGCACCAGATGCACAGCATGGAATGAGCCTCCTCAGAAGCTTCCTGTACAACACATGCGTGTCAACAGGCCCAGGTGCAGTCTGAAAGCCGGGCCCTTATCCGAAGGACCAAGGACAGACGCAGCCTTCCACGGTCACTAGAAAACACTTGATGCTGATTGTTTAAGTTCCAGAAGCTTGTGACCAAAGGACATCTTGGAGATGGTCGTATCACACACTTCCCTTTTACAGGTGACAATAACCCTGGGAGGCTGTGTGCGACACTATGATGCTCTCGTGGCTGCAAGAACTCCATCTCAGCAGTTTACTGTGCAGCCTAACAGGCACTCCCTAACATTCTTAGGAAGCTGTCAGGTCTATGTCAGGAGCAACGCTGGGACCCAGAGTCAAGCACAGTTTAAAATAATAATCACGATGATGATGTGCTGTAACTACATGGAAAAATTAGCTGGTCCTCAGAGAGGCAAAGCCGTTTTCCAAGGTCACACGTCTTGTCTGTAGTTTGAACCCCATCTGTCTTCACCACAGCCTGGAGCCCCCAGATCACCTGTCCATAGAACAGACATGCAGCATATGCAGGGCAACGTGATTCCTCTAAACTTCTTCTTGTTACTCACATTTTAAGACCTGGGCTGGGGAAAAAAGCTCCAGAGAGGAGAAAATTAACTTTGTCAGATTTGCAACATTAAGTATAAAAAGGTTTAACTGGGAGCAGGTGGCTCTATTGGAAATAAGAGGTTTTGCCTCACCTACACCCCATTGAAAACTGTGTGTGAAATCGAGCCTTCTACCTACTGGGCCACCCTCAAAGCATGACACGCTTTGTCTGCAGTTGACCGGCAGGTGGCAGAACAGAACAATTCCTGCTCCATAAAGCCCCAGGCAGGAGAGCCTGGGTGGATTTACCTGGAAGGAGAGTTTGTATTCAAACACTGGCCAAGACAGGGTCAGGAACCAGCCAAGGAGCCTGAAAGGTATCTTATAAAATAAAAACAGTCAGGGATCCACTCACTGCAATAACCTACAGGTTAAGATACAAAAGTGTCTTGTACTCAGGCTGGTCGGCACAGGCGAGGAACTAAAGAAGTATTATAGAGGGGACAGTGTCCAGCCTTTAGGATACGCAAGGTGCCCACATCAGTGCTCCCCATACTTGCCTGACCATCGAGATGTCCTGGGGTGCTCATTAACATGCAGACCCCAGCCCCCACTCTCCCCCGCCCAGATGCACAGAATGTCTGACAAAGGAATAGGAAATCAATCAGGGGGCTTGTCAGACAACGTGTGGCTTGGTGTGTACTCCACAGCCTCATGGGTGGTCCTGAGACAGGCACTGCCACGACCTACCCACAGGTGAGAAACCACTTCCCAAGACTTGGTCAGGTAAGCAACAAGCAGGTGGGCAGCACTAACTAACCTCTCGCGGCTCAGCATAGGCTTGGGGTCACACCGTTGCCTACCAAGATCTCTGTTGAGCTGGGGGACCTACCTGGCCCACTTGAACCCCTGTTCCTCCTTTTCACCTCACAACCCCATTTCCCCCATCTGCCCTCTCCTGCTTGCTATCTGTTGCATGAATGAATTTGCTCCCTGGTTTGCATTTTCAATCTCTTTGTCTAGTTTCAGTGTTCCTTTCCCTCTGATTCCTTTTACTTGATGACAAAATGCTTCCCGCCAGTCACTGGGCCCTCATTTTTCTACATGCACGTACAGCAGACTCTCAGTTAACCGGCACCCGGGCCGGATGAAGGGAGTGTTATTGCTTCCATTCTTTGCCGGTTGCTTGTGTTCTGATGAACAGAGCATCTACGGTATTTCTCTTCCTACCTTTCACGTTGTTCTGGCTGCTGCAAACCTTTCAGGCTTTCCCGTAAGCCTTACTCCCACCGTCACATCCGAACTCAAAGACGACCTCCCTTCGAACAAACCTGAGAGCAGTGACGACATCTCTCCCCCTTTCTCCCTTTCTCCCTCTAAGGAAAGCGCCACCAGCGTCTCTGCCCTTCATTGTGGCCGGCACATCCTGCCAGTTCACCCACCGACCACAACCCAGATCTTGCTGCCCTGCTCATAAGCCAACATCACTCTCTTACCCGGGTCTCTCAGCCCCCACCAGGGTCCGCCCTGCCCTCCAGACCCACCCAGACCCACCTCAGGGCCCCTCCTCTGCAGCATCTTTGCCGACCCCCAATGTCGCTATCTGTGTATTTCTCTACCCCCTCCCGTGACGCCGTGAAGCTGGCCACATAGGACTCCTTAGTCCTCCTTAGCTAACTGGTGTCCACCAACCCACATTATCCCTTCTCCGGTCCCCCAGCGATGAGCAGTTCCTTGAGCTGACAAATTTTAACTCCGTGTGGAGTGAACATTCACTTAGACCACAGAATGTAAAACGTCAGGCTTTATCACTGTGTTCTCCCGCATCTCCCTAAAAATACGTGCTGGAGAAACACAGAAAAGCACGAGTATCTGAATCAGCGTAAGTGGGTTCCAATCTGGATTTCAACACATAGTTATTGACAATGTGATCTTGGTCAAACCTCTCTGAACCAGTTTTTCCACAGAAAACACACACACACACACACACAAAACACCCACACCCACGCGCGCACGTACACGCGTGCACACACACACACACACACACACACACACACAACACCCACCCACCCACACACACACACACAAAACACACACGCACACACACACGCACTCACACACACACACACACACACACACACACACACACACGAGTAGCAATACCGCCACCTCGTGGCTTTATGAGTCCAGCACAGAGCACTTGCAGGAGGTTCTCAATGTACGGACATCGTTATTGTCAAACATCTTTTTGAATCTTACAACTTGCAAAATATAATTAGAAAAATGAATAGGTAAGAGACTATTGCTACCAGTTTTTCAAGAAAAAAACACTGGTAATAAATATTCTACTGTGGCAGAAGCCACAAGAAAAAAAGGGATAAAAATCATAGAAATTTTCAAATATGACTGAACTTAGAAAGTTACCATTTGAAAATATTCTTGGAGATTTTGTGCACAATGAATGTATTCTCATAGCCATAATAAAACTAAAGAGAATTAAGCATGACCCTCAAGAAAATTGTGCTACCCCCTGCTTCCCAAAACATTAAACTAAATTAGCCTGCCAGATGATCACTTTTAAAGAATACACAGAAAGTTTCTGTTAGGCACAGCGCTGATATTTCAAGTCTATCTAGCCTGCATGAAAGACCACTGAATGACAACGGTGGAACACAAGATTATTTTTATACAACAGTGATTGTACAAAAACTAAAAACTGGAAAGTATCAGGAATGCGGATTGCTATTCTTAAGGCAAAATGTCTGTGGATATATTTCAGCAGGGTGATTTAAATATTTTCTAAAAACATACTAGAACATATCAAGCATGGTATCTAGGAGCTTTTTATAGCTTTTGAAAATAAATCCAGATAGAGCAAAACTTTTGCCTGCAGACAGTAATGGACCTTTCTCCAATGGCATCACGTACGCAGCACTCGAAGTTCCAAATGCCTCAGTCACAGGCAATCAGGTCCCCACAGCCTTATAAAGCAAAGTTCACTTGTCTCCTCATTTTCTGTTGTGGAGTCACCTCGTCAAACTCTGTCACAGCAGGTTTTTAAGAACAAAGGTCTGCTTCATGGAGCCTTGATGAATCCCATCTGAAGCCCATTTACACATACACACCCACGCGTGCACACAAACCGGACACCAGTACAATGCAAAGGCGCATTCAATCTTTAAGCTGGTAGTTATCTTAGCAACAAATAAGTCACAAAAGGTAGCGAAGTGTGGCGTTGGAATCACTGTGACCTGGGTGGTCAGTGACATCAGGAGGGCTCCTGGCCCCTATGCAGGGTCTGCCCACTTGACCACACTTCAGGGCTGGCTCTGAAGTTAGCGACGCCCCCTTGATACTCTTCAAGTACATCCATGAGTCACGCTTCCGTTTCCTCGGCCGGTTCCAAGTCTTCTGTGGTGGCAGAGTTCATTCATTCACAACACTGGGGCTACCTCGCTGGCACAGGGGCCCGACACCCTCGGGAACCAGGCTTACCACGCCACCTTCCGACAGAGAAGTCAAGGGCTAACTAAATCTAAAAATAAAACGAAATCCAACCTTAGCACTTAAAATACTTCCTTTCAACCTACTGTAAAACAACAGCCTATTTAGGAGATGAAAAGTGAGTCATTTCTTTCATCCAGCAGACAGGCTCCCCAGGCACAAACTCACACACATTATACTTCACAGGACCTTTAAATATTTACTCGTGAGCAGTATTCTTCCTTTCAGGTCAAAGATTACCGTACTCGGCCACACAAAGAAAGCAGAGGGATGCAGTTATGAATTAGTAAACTCTTCGCCAAGCTTTCCATTTGTTAATTCAGGGCGACTTCAAAGGGGGGTTTTCAAAGGATGAGGTTCAGCTGTCAGAAATTAACCCTAAGAAAATTGCTGAATCCAAAAGTGACTTGGCCAGTCTGTCCCAAAATGGTGTGAAGGAAAAAACGGCTCAGTTGTAGGTACGGAAGCAAAAAGTCTCTTCCTATGCAAATAAGTTTAACTCAAACCAAGTTTTTTTAAAGGATTTTTTGTTCGGGTATCCGCAGGACTTTCCCAGCCTTTCATATGCTAATGATGCTGTACATTTCCAAGGATGGAAATTTCGGTTTATTTAATCAGACTTATTATCTGGGAGGGGGTTGGGAATTAAATATGAGCAATACCCTGCGCTGTTTCAGTAGCTTCCAAACAACAGAGTGGAGAGACGGCTTCTCTAAAAGCACCCCAGTTTTCGTTCTTTAGAAGCAATGGACTCCCCCTCACGCCGATTTCAGGATGCGGTGTGAGACTCTATGAAGTCAAATGGGAACTGGGAGAAGGAGCCTGAACAGGGCTAAGTCGCTGAGTGCTGTCACTGCCAACAGGACTGCCAGTTCCCTGGGCTCCCGGTTCCTGCTTCTGCAGAATGACCCGGAGTAGCTGCGTGTTCTCATCTTGTCCAGCGCAGTGGTCTGCCACCACGGCTGCGCATCAGAAGCACCGAGGGAGGGCTTCACGCTACCGATGCTGGGCCCAGCGCCAGATCCACAGACCCCAACAGGCTTCCCAAGGAGCCGCCGCCGGGGCTGAAAACCATTGTTCTGCTTCCCAGGAAGATGAGGTCAATAGACAAGTAATTGATTGTACATGTACCGTCCATCACGCACACTGACATTAATAAGGGGAGGGCTCCAGAGCAAGACTTTAATGAGTCCCCAAGTTTACAGACTGATCAGCGGCATTCGCAGGTGGCCTTTTTGTTTCTCGTGAGCCAGCTGCACAAAGAAACAAAAATGTATTGAGAGACACAGTGCTTAGAACCAAGAGTGCTCCACAAAGCATGGTCCAGGGCAGATGGGTGTCTGCTGACGCACACAGGAGTGAAGTCTCTGTTCCCTCAACACAGCCCACCCAGCACAGGACCCTAATTTGGGGCTCCCCATTTCTCAGGAGGTGACCTGAGAAAGTCAAAACCAAAAATGCTCACTGTGCTAAAGCCAAGACCACCGTATGATACACAGCACACCAGGGCGCAGGCCTCTGAGGGGCGTCTCATAAGTAGGTGTCATCACCTGTCAGATAGAGTGATTTTTGAAAGCCAGTTTTCTTCCTAAATTATATTCCATTAACTACCTCATACATACAGGCCTCAAGCAGGATAGAGAAGTAAGCAGAGTTAAAATTAAAGATATGTAAAATTGTTTTAAAGGACCGACTGCAAAATAAAACAGGACCCTGAAATAGGTTATAAGGAGAAACGCGCCTTTTTGCTCTCTGAATTTCTTTAATCCGCAGGGCAGGTACACTGAATAGACAAGAGCAGGCAGGCACACGTGCAGAGCTGAGAAATGTTAGGAAACAAAACCGGAGTTCTGGTGGAGGTGACAGGCACGGGAAAGGCACGGCTCCCAGCTGCCACAGGCCGTTTGCACAGGCTCGTGCTTCGGGATCTGAGGAGCCGACACGCACACACAGCTCTGCTAGGATGCACCTTCCTCCTCCGTATTAATAGACAGTGACCTTTCTGGCACTCTGTCCTCTTTAGCATTGCCTTCTTCCCAGCCCCAAGGAGAAAAACAGGTCCTATACCTCTCTCAGAAAGCTGAAATCCAACTCATTTGGATCAGGATTACCTCTGCCTTTGCAGCTTTCCTGCAAAGCAAGTCGAAAGCCATTTCTTGGGCAAAAATCTGAACGTCTTCAGGTATTCACGGATCGATCTGATATAGGCAAAAGGGCCAAGGATTTAGAAATGACCTGGGGTGGCCAGCGGAGGAAGCCTGGGTACACTGCTGAAACTCTGCGCAGCTGACTGTAGGGTGAAGAGGTTAAGTTACCGCCCCGGAGGCTCCCCCAGCTCTCAGTCTAGGGTTCCCCGATGCGACAGCACTGACTCTACTTTTCAGTTTCAACAAACAACGGGACATCCCAGTGACTGTGAAACTACAATGAGAAGCCTCTGGAGTCATGTGGAAATAACCATTTTAAATGAAAGCTTTTTCATCAACTACACAAAAAGCACAGACTACATCTAAAAACACACGAAAAGGATTACGTGGAAAAGTAAAAATAGGATTTTGATGGACTGAGTGGATTGCTGAGCTACCCTGACGTATTTAAAAGCAAGTGAAGAAACTGAACAGTATTTCATTTGTTAAAGTGGGTATGATTATACAGGGATGATATACATTTGGCAAAATATCCAGAGTTCCAATAGTACCCCAAAAGGACATCCCGAGGAGATGGCCACAATTAATTTACTTTAGCAGAGCTGCTCCTAAGGGTCCTGGATTTAAGGTGAGAGGGGGGACAAGGGGGTTCTCAAAGCTTCGATAATATTAACCCTTTAAAATAGAGGCAGCCACAGCAGCAAATTATCCCTACCTTGCTTGATTTAAGTTCAACAAGGAAGGAAAGGAGGGAGGGAGGGAGGAAGGGAGGGAGGGAGGGAGGGAGGGAAAGAAAGAAAAAGAAAACTTCTCTCAAGGAAAATTTCCAGTGTACAGGATTGCCACCTTGCAGTAAAAAAAGTTAAGACCTGCAAAAACCGAGTAGAATACAAAAGACTAACGTGCCTTACTTCTAGCAGGCCCTATGTCAATGACATTTCCATTTTATGTTGTCATTTTAATATTAACATTGACCTTCTTGCTTCCTTTAGCAGCTGCATGTTAGGAAGACCCAGAAATGAACATCATGATCTATTAAAGTCAGTGCAAGCAGCAGGACAAACCAACTCTACCATGAAACTGTTCAAAAGACAGAGGACATCCACGAGTTAAAAAGCAATGAAGTATGTACACTTCCCTGTATGCATGTTATCTTTCAATTACAAGTTAAAAAGCTATCAAGAAAATACAACCTGTTCTCTTATGTAACCTGCTGTACAGCCTTGTATCAATTTGACCAAGTTACATTTAAATGTCAAGGTACCTACTAGGTTTTCCAATAGTTACAAGCAATGAAAAAATAAATACGGATTTACAGATAAGAGACATCTTTTCTAATAATGTGAAAATCTCATGTAAACTTAAGATTTCCCATTTCTTAGTTTTCCAACTCCAGATATAGAAGCAAATTAGTGTTTGTTTAGCTAGTGAATCACGGATCAAACACCTAAAATCCTAAATCGAGGACCATCATTTCTGCAGTTTCCTAACATGTCAGTGTAGCTGCCTGCCCGGCCTAGCTTTCCAAACCTTGTTGGCGAGTCCTAACAGCAAAACTGTCTGCCACCTTCCTAAAGATCATCTGTCTTTCTTCCAAGACCCACTTTAAAGATCCCTGCGCACGGGCCCTTTCTCTGCAATGCTCACAGGTTCGGGTCTGTTCGAACAGATTAAAAGGATGGAGGGTGGGAGAAGCTCTAGGATCCCACTAATGCTGTCCTGCCTGCCCCATCTGGGACGCCAGCACCGTCACAACCCCAAGAATTACAGTGAAGAAGAAGTGACAGTCAATGACCTTCTGAACATGTCTCTTTAATTCGGGTCACGCGTGTGTTTTCGATCATTAGATTGTGAAAGGTACAGGAGTCAAAGTTCAGAGCTCCGAGTCCAGGCTTCCCTCAGATCCTGGCCGATCATCAGCAGATCCCCGACTCTCTGTGTGTTCAAGTTTATCCAGCTGTAAAATTCGGATCAGATTTATTTACCTCTCAACACAGGGACACATACATTATAACCTAATAAATCATTCTGAGCTACCTAATTGTTTTGAATTTTGTCATAACAGTTTTCAAAACAAATGTTACACAATATGGTGTAATACATTAACCCGTACTATATGGAAGAGATTTGGAACTCTTTAAAGTCTTCCTGTTTTTCTGGTATAATAGAAGCAGAAATAATGGTGCTAATGAAATTAGAATCGGCTTATCTACCCAAGTGTGTAACCCAGATACCCGAGAAAACTCCAGTTTCTCGTTGAGTGCTTGAGATACCTTGAGATTATCAAATAACAGATGATCGGTTTGGTCCAATCTGATTTCAAAGCAAGGTCTCAGGTTGGGTTGGGTTAGTAGTACCCGTAGAAGAAACCAGAAAGTAACATTCCAATGTCACCCACATGTCTTCTTGGTTGACTGGTGCTGAAAGAATTCAGCACATAATATTCTGGATACCCAGATGAAAACACAGTAGATTTTAAAGGTAGCAATACAGAGGTGTTTCGATGGTCTCTTGTGCCTTCTTTCCATTTGAATTTGCAAAACCTACCACAAAAATTGTTTATCAGCACTATAAATAGTCATTAAACTCTAGGATGCTGAGTGACAAAAACTTAAGAACTTTCTTTCCAAATGTTTTTATATGTTTTTACTTTTTTGATCAAAAGAGAATATTGCTAAGTAAAATCTATTCCAATCCATGTTTTTTTTTTTTTGGGGGGGGGGGGTTCAGACCATTTGTTTCTTATTAAATTACAGTAAATTAAAATGAAAAAAATTATTTTTGGTGCTTTTAAAAATACCAGAATTTTATTTAAATGTTCTTACCTTAATGTTTTTAGTAACCAGATAGTTCAGACCCTTAGATCTTAATATCCTCATTAATATTTATATGTTTTACAATTATAGAGACCAAAAGCTTTAATTTGTAAGAGGAAAAATTACATTTTACAATAATCCTAACCTCCAGTATTTCCAAATGCTTTCAGAAAATTTATCCTACAAAAATGGCCACTTCATTCTGTGACATGATATGTCTCCATGTACCACTGCGTATCAGAATACAGGAACTACTTGGGAAAAGGGGCCTCCACTTCTGAGTCATTGGGTACCCATCTGAAAGTCCTTTCTTGTGAGAATTATGACAACATTAAATTCAATAGAAGACAAAGGACTCCATTCCAATGTTATGTGTCTTCATTTACCATTTAAGAGAGTAAGTGCACTGCAAAACAATGACTACAAAATCTGGTTCCACTATAAATCTAAACCATTTATCTTGTAACTTTGATCTAAAGTAAACTGACCTCACCAGGACGGTTAGACATCTTTTGATTATTCTCCTCGGCCTGACTTTTAACCCTTTTATTCTAACAGAGCAACCATACCCACTGTTATTTTAAAATTCTGTTCAGTTATGTTCTCCAGGTTTATGTGGATCCAATCGTAAGCTAACCAGCACCCGGGTCATTAAGGAAATGTAAAACATTCTTTGTAGTCTGCTAGAAACCCAGCAACCTTCTATCACGAATTCAGTTCCATCCCTGGGCACATGTTGCTATCGCTCAGCTGCACGTGTCATGCAGAAGAAAAGCATGTGAGGGACACTGTCCTTTAAAAAATCACTTTTATAAATGTAAAACGATGACTAATACCATCCATAAGCATTCTTCTTAAATCAGGCAAAAGCATTATAAAAACTCAGGGATTTATTTGTAACAACAGAACCCAAAACTAATGTTAAAGAATAACAAAATGTGTATGCTTCAACTTATTTCGAAGTCATTGCTATCAACTGATAAGAAGGTACGAAGGAATGTGCAGGACCGTCCCGTGAACCCTCTGCCCAGCCGCTCCCAACATGAACATCTTACATAGCTGTAGTGTGACAGCAAAACCAGCAAAGTGACAATGGCACAACCCATGCATCTTATTCAGGTCCCACCGGCTGCATACGTACTGGTTGGTGGTGGGTGTGCGTATGGAGTGCTATGTGATTTCACCACGTACCACCCTGTAGAACCACCATGAGCACCACAATCATCAGAACATCCCTAAGACACCCTCGTGCCACCGTACAGCCCGAGCCACCGAATCCCTGACCCCGACGGCCCGGAACGCTTTCCCATCTCTATAATCACACTATGCCGTGCGTTTTTATTTCACGCAGCATCATTTCCTCGAGGTTCACCCAAGATTGTGTGTGTGTGTACTAACAGTGCATCCCTTCCATTACTGAGTGTCACTCCATGGTAGGGATGTGGCACAGTTTGTCGGTTCAACCACTGAAGGGTATCTGGTACTTTCTAGCTTTGGGCTACTACAAACACAGCTGCTCCTAACAATCACGTCCTAGCTTTCCTCCCGCTGTGACAGAAGCCTAGGAGTGCAGCCTGCCGGGTCATGTGCAAGCCTAGTTTTAGCTTTACATGGAAGTGCCACGCTATTTTCCAAAGTGGCTGCTCCAGCAGTGCAGGTGTGATCCAGTTCTCCACATCCTCACCAGCATTTGGTGTGACTTTTTCATTTTAGCCATTCTGAATGGTCTATAAGGTATCTCATTATGACTTTAATCTGCATTTTGCTTGTGGGTAACAATGCTGGACACCTTTTCATACGCGTATTTGCCGTCTGTGTACCCCATTCAGTGGCATGTCTGTGCATATCTTTGCCTCGTCTTAGGCCCTGAAGATTTTCTCCTGTGTTCTTTTCCTAGAAGTTTCATAGTGTTATGTTTTACACTTAAGGCCATGATCTATTTGAAGTTAATTTTTGTAGAAGGGGTAAGGCTTAGGTCACAGTTCCTCTTTTGCCTACGGGTGTACCGTTTGTTCTAGCATCACATATTAAAGACCATCCCCGTGCCTTGAACTGCTTTTCTCCTCTGTCAGAAATTGAGCATATTCACACGGATCTACTCCTGCACTCTCTATTCTGTTCCACGGGCCTATTTTCTACCCTCCTCCGTACCACAATGTCTTAATTACTGTGACTGTATAGTGAACCTTAACTTCAGAAAGATGATTACTCCCATTTTATTTTTTTCAAAGTTGTTTGGCTAATCAATGGCCTCTTCCTCTCCGTATGAATTTTAGAGTAAGTTTGCCTCTTTCTACCAAAAAGAAAAAAAAAAGATGCTGGGGCTTTGATAAAAATCACATTAAATCTAAGATCAGTTTGGAGGAGAACTGACATCTTTACACAATGAATCTTCCAATCTATGGACATGGTATATCTCTCCACATACTTAATCTTCTTTGATTTCTTTTATTAGCATTTTATAATTTTCAGGATACAGATCTTATACATGTTTATATTTATATAAGGGTATTGCATTTTAAATTTCAGTTTCCATAGAAATGCAAATGATTTCTGCACGTTGATAGATTTTTAACTATTTATTCAATCTAATCTTAGATTTTTCCAACAATTTGGGGCATTTATCATTTCCCATGAATATAACACAGCAATTCAAAGAGAATCCACTTGTACTGACTATAGCATGCTTTTTGGTTCTTTTCATCATCAATAGACAAAATGTTTAGAATTACACCCACAACATCAGATACATTAAGAATCCATGCATTTAAGACACTGTTATTCTGTAAGAAATTAAAACAGAAGTCCTTTCTAGGCAGTTCATAAATCTCCAATGGACACCATAAAGCACGTGAGGCACCCACAGAGAAATTCCTCCAAAAAAGCCGAGGGAAATTACCAACATGAGCAAAAATTAATTCAGCTCCCATTATTTGCTGGCCTCAGTTTCCTTTTAGGGAAAGAAGAAAGACACCTTACACTCTCAAAATCAGCTACTTGAGCAACTGGCCAAAATGTAAGGACAGGAGATTCTCTGTTAACTGGAACTCAAGCAACAAGCAAAAGGGAGCGTCTACTTACATTTACCCGGCATCTACCAGTCCCCAAGAGTGCCAGTTACCCGAGAGTCTATTGTATTAGTTTTAAGCTTTTAAGACTAAATTGTTAGCTAAGAGGAGACTAACAATTTATATACCTCTCCGGAAAACCATTTGACGATTTTGAGCATTTGAAAAACAAAGCACCACTCCGTGCCCTCGCCCCCGGGAGGCCGTGATGCGCGTAAAGGTCGACCTTTAAGACGGAAACGTGTCCTATGCATTAAATGCTACCAAGGAGCACAGCTAAAAGCTGGCTGAAGGGCAACATAGTTCAAATATAAATTTCAGATCATTTTTAATTTTTCTTTGAGAGGAAAAGCCACAGGACTGTCGCAACCACATGTAGAAGAGAGAACTGTACAGCACACCATGAATTTTTAAGCTTTACCTGGAACGCATGTAAAAGACCACACAGATTCCGAACGGCAGAGAAGTGTAGGCAAGTTGGCCACTTGCAAAGGAGCAGGCAATAAAAAGGTGCTCAGGGCCACAGTGTTCAGTATCAGGTGTTCCACCAACCTCCCTCACAACTATTGCAGACGTGCCTCTATTAGTGTAAGCTTTGCAAAGGGAGTTGACCACCCCTAAAATCACAGTTACACTGATCGATTCAACAGGTCTACAGGTTTTAGTTTAGGAAGTCAAAATTTTTCTAAGAATCTGACACCTTCCTCCTCTCATCCATCAACTAAAGAGAAACCTAAGAGAAGTTTGCTGGACACTTCACATAGCTGAAGTTCCCCCAAAAGACAGCTGAGCAGGAGGCTAACTGCACTCAGGATTTTCCTGCACGTTGACATTTCTTTCCAAAATCCACGCAAGAGAAGTAAGTACCAAGGCAGCAGTCCTTAACCTCTGAAAATCTGACGCACACGAAGGACACTGCTCACAGAGTTTGTGAGCTCAGGGTTAACAACACGGGTGAAGGGGCTTCGAAGCAGGGAAGAGCTTCAGCAACGCAAATCCTCCTTCCATTCTCACAGCCCTCCGTGGTGCCCTCCTGTCCTACAAGCCTACAGGCCATACAAGCTGCAAGCTCCTCCACGTGCTCCTGCCCCGCCTGGAGAGGAAGCAGCGCACCTTCTCCCCAGCCCGGCTTGCAACCAAAGTAACTTCGTTTTCCACAGAGCAGGCACTCTTACTGCTGCCTCACCGCCAACCGCTACAGGCTCTGATGAACTCAAAACAACCAGATGATTCTGTCTCACAATGTATATCGTGATGGATGTCTGAAAGGTCTATTCACTTAGCAAACCTACAGAGCCATCTACTTATCTATCCCACACCTAGATTAGCCTTGTCACTTCTATAGGCTGGACCCAATCCTCAATGGTAAGGGCCCAGCTACTTCACAGGGCTCTTGTCACCAGCCACCTAGCATCATGTCCCCAGCACCTAATTTCCCTGGCACAAGAACTGCCGCTGACTGCCCTCTGTGTTCTGTGACTAACCAGCTCACCTTCATGTCTTCCCTGCGCTACTTCCTTGACACTGAGACAGAGGAGGTGGCCCAGCACTGGGCAGAGTGCTCTCCAGGGCTGCCACACACCGGCTGCTTCTGCCTGTAATGCTCCACGCTGTTTAGCAAGTACTTCTTCACCTCTCTTCCATCTCATAAGAATAGCAACACCTCATTAAACTTTCTCTCTCCAGAAATGAGCATTTATGACACTCTGTAAACACTCAAATAATAATTCATCCAGTCACTGAGTGCCAGCCACAGTGTTAACATTTTGAACAGAGATGATGAGTTAGCCATAATCTCCTTCTTGTAAGTGTCTAACATCGCTGCCACGAACATCACTTACACATACATCCCCAGCTGATCCAACCAACCGAAAGAAAATTAAAGTGTTCCCACAGATCAGCCCCGAAACAGATCAGAACGCAGAAACATCTCATCTGGTTCATAATCAAAACTGCAAAAGATGTGAGAGCCACATGATTTTCCAATTTACATATTACAGCTTAAAACTGTGCAAGTTTCTTTGAAGTTGGGTTGGAAGAAGGATGGAATGCAATCAAGATTAAAACTTGGACGCCCTGATTTTTTTCATCAGTGTACAAAAGCTGGGGGAAACAGGTTGCTTTGCACAGCCCAAAGCAGTGACACACGCCCCATCAAGGTGAGCACTCTGAGCAGCCAAAACGCCGGAGGGGCTCCCGCCCCGCCCGCCCCCATCCCGTGTGCTAAACGCTCAGGTCTGCTTCCAAAGGACCAACTACTCAAAGGGAACGTACCGGGGACACCAAAAGGGTATGTGGCAATGTCTTTAAACTCATACCCACTATGAAACATTCCAGGTCCCACCATCCAGACGGCAGCAGTAAGTGACTAGTAAAGTGGGCCCTCCTCCCCCGTGGGCTCCTGAAGCTGCAGACGGTACCGAACCGGCCCGTACGAGGCGCCTTCCCACACGTGGGCACCTTGTTACCTCAAGGAAGCGCTTTACGGCTGCTCTTTGGTGCTCTTGCGCGTTGGGGCCATTCCTGAGTAAATAAGGGTCACTAGGACACTGGCACTGCCATGCGCCATCTGATAACAGGGGAGGCTGCAAAGTGACCAACAGGCAGGGCCCGCCTGCAACACGCAGACACTGCAAAGAGAGAGGACTCACCTCGGCAGCACCGAGCGGAGCAGGGCGGCGGGAGGCTTCATCACGCTGCTCAGAACGGTGCGCAATGTCAAACTAACCAATTGTTGATTTCTGGAATTTTCCATTTCATATTGTTGACCCATGGTTGACCCCAGGTAACTGAAATCGTGGACAGTGAAACCATGCATAAGGGAGGACTACTGGAGGCACAATTCCCTTTGAGGTCCTCCCGGCAGAGGCAGTGGCTGTAGCTGAGCACTCTCAGAGATGCTGCCTCCCCAGCTGCCCCCTGCTGACCTTCAACCCCGCCGGCTGCAGGCGGGGGCCAGCCCCAGCTCCACCGGGTAAAGCAGCAGCAGCTCAGCAGAGAGATCTACTCCACAACGGGGAGCCCCAACAAAAGGATTCCAAGACCAAGGTACCGCTTTGTCCAACTGTGCATTTTCGTTCACAGGAGTGGAAATCATATGAATGAAGGCTTTAGTTTGTTTGAAAGGCGCTAACATGTCTGTCAGAAAATCGTGAAAACTTCTTGGCATGAATGACATGTTTTTTCATCCTGAGTTATTTCTGAAATAAAGGAAGCCGGTTTTCAACAGCAACACAGTCTCAAGATTTTTAAACCTGAGCACTGAAAATCCATACACAAAGTTATAATTCACACATGCAACAGAATGTGAGCAGTTGGGGAAAAAAAAAAAAAAGCTCATTTTCTGGTTCCAGACATACAAGTGGACCGGTAAAAGAGGTGGAAATTTTATACAAGTTTCAATGCAACATGTATCCAAGATTCTTGCTTTCTCTATAAAAGAGGCATTGTTATAATGTGATAGGTCGGTAGGACAAACTCATTCCCTGAGCCTAGTAGGTGTGATAACACTTGGTATCTGGATCAGTTAATCTTCCATAGGGAAAATTCCTGGTCCATTCTTATGAACTATAGACTGCAGTGACTACTTGGAAAAAGGATGATTGGTAAAAAATAAAGCAGAGGGGTCTTCAACGGCCACTATGATCAAAACTGCACAATTTATAAGACAAGTAACTGTGAGAGTGACATCATAATACACAAACACATTCAGTAGACGCTTGATGCTATCCCTGGCTTCCAGGAGATTAGAAAGAAACCTTAAACGCAGGGAAGATATTTGTATGACAGGAGCATTTCACTCAACCCCACTATCTGGCGCATCCACGCTGTCAGTCACCATGAGATATTAGGCATGTAAAGAGAAACAATGGTTTTCAGAATATTTATGAGCCCATGAAACTACACAAATTTACCTGCCTAAATGAATTTTTCTGTAGGGAGAAAAACCCTTACCCAAAGAGTGCATAGTCCCCAAAGGCTGAAAACGTGCTGATACAGACAACTACATGCTGGAAGGTTCCCAACAAATAGGGGACTTTCAAATAAAGCAGCCAGGAAAGGCAGGCGAGGAAGGAGATTTTCTGTTGGCCTCAAAGGGGGCAGACTTTCACAGGCCAAAGCTGACAGAAATGGCCCACTTCCGGAATGGCGGGCAGGTGAGCTGGGACCAAAGCTATGGCAGAGCATCACTGCCAGGAACCACACAGGACACAGCAGAGGCCACTCAGGCAAGCTGGAAATCCATCACCAAGAATCAGACTGCCCAGGTTCAAGTTCCATATTGCCACTAACCGGGTGACCCTGACTGAGTCTCTTAATTTCCCCTTCCTCTGTGAAAGGGTGATAACGATTATCACCTACCTCAGACTCTGTTAGGAAGAGTGTGAGATAATGAGTACCAGTAACTACCACTGTCACCACGCCCCACCCCAGGGATGCCCACTGGAAGGGAGAGATGTGCTCAGCTGCACGGTGCAGCTTGCGCTCCTGACATCGTGCCACTCTGCTGCCTTACATGTGACCTGAGGCGTCACAGGACCCACAGCTCACTTCCCTGTACCATCCCCACCCACTTCAACTTGGACAAGAGAGGAGAGGGCTGTTTGCCCCCGCAGGACTCTATCCGTGCCTCCTTCCAAAGTGCCCAAAACAAAATTTTTGAGACAACTTAAGACAACTAAGTCTTGAGAAAAAAAAGCAAAGTTAGGTCTGGAGGCTATATTCATTACGCCTTTAGTAGCAAGCACAAAAAACACAACTGAAAGACATAAAGGGACATGTCCGAGAACAGACGGCTTGAAAGATGAGGTCGCCGACTCCCCCGTCGGCTCCGTGTGTCTCTGAGCTTCCTCCTGTCTCGCAGTCCCAGCCAAAGGCCCACGGCTGAGCAGGGGCTTCGCGGAATCTAGGATGAGAACTCTGTTCTCGGCCCGGGACAAGGCCCACACGGCCCCCAATAGCCACAGACCCCGAGAATGGGACAGGAGGTCTCCCGAGAGACAATAAGGAGGTTATGAACAGAAAATGTAGAGGAAGGCTCAAATAACACATCTGTCAAAGGGACACATCGCTACGTTCATGGCTCACAGCAGCAGCGCAGCAGCTCCGGCCTCATAGTGCCGTTTGTTTAATTGTGGCTGTTAGAACTGTTTTGACTCCAAGTGCAAAACAAGAGTAGGTTAAGCGGAAAGATAACGTGACCGGTGCACAGTCTGTACTAGGAGATAAATCCTGACTGGTCTAATAAGCAAATCAGGAAAGTTCTTTCCCCCTATACTTGACATCTGACCCCGGTCAGTGTGGGAGGGACAGACAGGGACAGACAGGGACAGACCGAGGACTGCGTGAGAGGACAGAGCCAGTCCCCCGAGAGGCGTTTGCTTCCTGCTAAACGGGAGCTCCTCCCGCCCAGGGCCGAGACAGCCAACTTGTGACCGGGAATGAACAGCAGAAGGGGGAAGGTCAGCCTATGGAAGGTGACCCCAGCCTGGATGACAAGCTGAGCCAAGATAAAGGAGAAAAATAAAATCCCCAGTGAAACCACTGCAGCTGAAGCGCTGCTCCGCGCGGCTGAGAGCGCTCCTCACCAAGCTGGCCGACCACGGACCCATTTCTCCCTTGCTGCAGCACGTTCCTCGTATCAGAAGACAGGGGCAACTTGTGCAGCAATGATGTGTGCGAAATAAGAGTTCTTCTCTTCCTCTGTTTTTTAAAAGAGCAACTCCTTCACGGAGTCCTTCAGTGGGTGCCTTCCTTATCTTGTGGGCCAGAACTACGTCATGTGCTTCCACCTAAACTCAGTGGCGAGGAAAACAGAATTTCAGTGATTTACTCTTGAACTGGGGTCACTTTTCTGATGAATAAAGAAAAAGAGGTTCTCAAAAAAAAAAGAAAAAGAAAAAGAGATCCTGCCAATAAGCAAATTATAAGAGGATAAAGGTTTGTAGGCAACTGGCAATGCCACCTAGACACAGCAATCAACACGTAGCATTTTAAGTATTTTTTATACACACATCACTCAAGTACAGAGCGTGCAGTGACAATGTCTTGATGCACTTCTACTGCTTCAAAGGCACGAGTGATTTCATAGTTAGTATCATTTCAAATTAAAAGCATTATTACATACACATTATGTATAAATATAGCCCCAGGGCATGTCATATAATCAAAAGCTGAACATTAAAGGATGCCTAAAAACATAGAAAAGAAATGCTAATAACGAAGCATGGTAAACGACTACACTGCTGGGAGAGCACATTAGTGCAGCCACAGGACAGGGCAATTTGGAAGGATTATTAAAATCTTAAATGCACACACACTCTACGCCTCAAGTGTTTTACTTCTCAGTGTCTATCCTGATGACACTCACTTACATGTACAGAAAAACAAACAGGAGATCTGCCTCACAGTCTGTTACACCCACAAAACAAAGCCAAAAAACAAAAACACCGGCAACAACCTGGACACCCAACCACAGGGGAATGACAAATACTATGGAACACGTAAAACACAGAATACCACGTGGTAATAAAAAGGGATACGACAAGTAAGCACGGACGGGTCTTCCAGATACATTGTTCTATCATCAGACTTGTGAGACCAGAACGTAACTATTCCGACCACTAAGAAGTGATAATTGTGTAATATGACAGAGATGCGAATTATTGCTCCAGGGTGGTGATATTACAGTATAGCAGGGTGCCAAAAAAACGTACACACACTTTAAGCAATGTTGTCTATGTGTTGCTTTTCGAAGTTGAACTGAATTATGGCAGCAATGTGTGGTAGGACGTTTGCTCAAATGACGCATTAATCAGATGAGTGCTAGTGTCACCATGCGACAGGCAGGGCAGTCAAAGAAGGTGTGGGAGCACGGTTGTCATTCAAGGAGTGCAAAACCATTCTGAAGTGCTATTTGAAATTTGAGAACATTGTTCGAGTTTCCCCCACGTTCTCCTGACTTAACACCCCTTGACTCCTACCTATGGGGGGCCTTAAAGGATGGGGTGCACCACAGAAAACCAGATACACCGGCGGGACTTCAGGAAGAAATTGAAACGGCACGTGCAGCGATCCAAGTGGTCACTTTGGTCAGCGCTGCTCCAGCCGTAGTTCGCCGTCATCAGAAGTGTCTGGGCAGTGGTGGGAACCGCTCTGAGCACCTCTTGTAACTGCAGAAGTCAAATGTCACATGTGACTTGTATTCATTTTGTGTTATTGGTAGATATTGAGTATTACAATTTTAATACAGTTTTTTTCCTTTCTTAAAATGTGTGTGCATTTTTGGCACCCTGTGTGTATAAGTGTACCAAATTAATACGTTGTATACCTTAAATTTTCAATGTTATATGTAAATGTACTTCAATTAATACAGATATATTGTTCTGTTAAAAGCAGAAAGTTGCATAATGTCCACTACACACTACATGCAGTGTTAAGGATGAGCCCATGCACAAACATAAATGCACACACAAAAGTCTGGAAAGATGTGTGACAGAGTGAAAACAGGTTCTGAGGAGGGGACGGCACGGTCCAGGAGAACTGGAATACCTGAAGGATTTATTATAAGTAATATACAAAACTATATTTATAATCGAGTTGCTATACCAGTCCTTCCACCACCTTCCTTTCTAACTAGTCTGACACGGTAGCACTTACCTCTTAGGTATGGGCTCTAAATGGACCTGCCCGGTGCTAGGTGAGCTGTCTGCAGACGGCACTGCCCCGTGAAACCCGCGCCCGTGGGAAACGAGCTTCCTTTGCTCACTCACCGCACGTACAAAGCACGTGGCTGAGGGGGCGCTAAGGGGGACACCAGAGACGCCACTCCTACTTGTAGCCACACTGCGGGGCGGATTTACACCTCGTACTGAGCCGTCCTCAACTGCATTTGCTGTGGCTCTCTTCTGAGAGCCAAGGGAATTAGGAGAGTCCAAGCAAATCCCAAGAAACCACCACACCAGCCGCACCCCTTTTTTTTAATGAAAAGCTCACTGATTCTGGAGGGGAAGGGAGAGGGCTGCAAACAGGCATGGAAAGTTGCTTGAATACTGGCGGGTATGACAGTGCGTTGACACAGGCCACAGCACTGGCTATCCGGAAAACAGCCTGTAACAAAGGCCAAGCTCCGGTTTTAAGTCGCCGTCCGGTGCTCAGACACCTTTTGTTATTTCTGCTGGACGTTAGGTGACATCTGGCCTCTTGCCCTTTCCCACGCCCAGCACCACTGACTGCCGTGTGCTGTCAGCAAGTCACTTCAGTGACGGCCACCGCCGATGGGCCACACCGTGTCTGGGTCCAGGAGCCTGAGCCAAGAACTCCCCTGCTGACACATCCAGGCCAAGGCTCTCTGCATCTCCCCAACACGCAGCATGGAGTAAGGTGACAATGACACTGAGCACAGAGGCGGCCTAAGAGCTCCTCTCGCAGCGGGAAAGCATCGGAGCGGAGAGTGGGGCCCTGGGAAGTCCCCAAGGGCACGCCACCCGCCTGCGCCCCACCCCTTGTGCACAGCCCACCGCCCGGCATCGGGCCTCCGGGTGGGTGGGGCCACCAAACTGCCGTGGCCTCCAGGTGCTCCCCCAGAACACCCTAGAATCTGCAGGCGACAGATGTCATGGGGGAGGGAGGTGGTCAAGGCTGGGAAAGCAGGAGACAGTCGGGGGATGGGTCAGTGCAGAGGTCCCCACCCCCGGGACCGGCGGGAGTGCATGGGCGCTGGAGCCCCCAGGTGTCCTCAGCAGGACCCTGAAGCCTCCCCCCTCCAAGGTTCCCATCTCTGGGGACCGCCACAGCCAAGGACGTGTTCTTGAGTGCTGTAGTGGACACTGCTGTGTGCCTACCCCACAGCCATTTCCCACGTTTTCCCTCCTGCCAGTAGTGCCCCTGATGGGGGTGGCAATGCACCCAAGGCATTTCCTCTCCTCCCGGAGCGACCGGAAGGCCGTGTGACGCAGAGCTAGCCAGCGACATTTAAGTGCACATCGATGGGTGCGTCCCCTGAGGAATCTTTCTTGTAAGATGAGGCAATTCAGCTGGTGGTCACCTTTGCCCTTTGCCCTTTCTCCTCTTCCTACCTGGAACCCAAGAAAGCTGCTGGAAATGAGGCAGCCGTGCTATGACGAAGAGGTGCCAAGACACGCACCCAGTAGCAGAGAGGAAGCCCTGGGGTCCTGGGGCGCCCACTTCCGCACCTCGTGGCAGGGGAAGACACCGGCAGGTGTTCATCGCCACTGTCTGGGGGCTGCTACTTGCAGCTGGAGGACACCAGTGCTGGCCACACAGCAGGCCTCTGAAGTGAGCTACTCAGACTGCCCTCGGAAGCCGCACAGGGTAGCTGCCATCTGTCCACAAGGGCACCTTCCGCCGAGGAAACGGGACACAGGGAACGCGCACGATACACCTGAGAGCCCGAACCTAGAAAACGGCAATGCTGGGACTTCCGTGCAGGCAGGGCCACTCCAGGGCTCTGGGACGGAGCGAGGAAGCCCAGGCGCCCCCAGGCTCAGCTCCAATGTTCCGGAAACCCCACGGGCGGGACAGTGTGACTGCCAGTGTGACAGGCCTGCAGTCCACCCACGCCGTGTCCCCGCTCAGGAGAGCGTGCCAGCCGGGCCGTCCGGAAGGCCACTGACAAAAACCGCACTGCTGTGTGGGTCGCGGTCCTTGTACCACACGCTTAAAACGTTGCCTCTGGTCCCTTCTTGTCAATGTAGCTATTTTGTTGGTGAATAAAATGTTTCTGTTCATAAACACACTCCCAGTCACCTTCAGCTCTAAAAAGACATTTGAGGTATGTATGAATGGAAGCGGCTGATTGAAGAAGACTCTTTCATACAGAAATAACCAAAGCAAGCAAGCCAGGCTCTCAAACAAACAAATACATGCATATTAATAATAATAATAATAATAATAATAATAATAATAATAATAATAAAAGAGGAGGCAGAGATGGAATAAATGTCCACTGGCTTGAAGTACAATGGCCAAGGTCATGCCGATACCTCTGACTCCTGGTTATGTCTCTAGGGCTGCGGAAGCAGACTATTTCAAAATTTCTGCTCTAATCTAATTTAGCAAAGTCCCAGAAATAATGGACCTAAAGTCTGATTGGCTGTATTTCTGAAGTGGAGCAAATAAACCAATTTATGAAACAAGTTTTATTTCTTATCAGCTTCATTTCTGAAATACACGCTGAAGAGACATACATTGTAGCACAGCTATTATGTTACCACGACTGTACCTAAGTACTTAAGTTGCTACCTAAGGTTCAAATATGACAAGTGTAACTTCATAAACATTAGATACTTGGTTCCAACATTTCTTGAACACAAAGATACTCGTCAAAGAACAACAGTGAATCCAGGGAGAATAGTCACTGAGTAGCAAAATTACAGTAGGGACAGTCCCAGCCAATTCTTGATATTACAACTTCTCTAGTGAGGGAGGTTGTGGGGGAGGGGAGGAGGGGGGATACAAGATGGAGAGGCAGAGAAAGAAATCAGAGGACAGGAGAAAGTTCGCTCAGCGTACCTTCCCACCCCAAGTATTTGGGTCAATGTTTAGCAAGGGCAGGGGTGCACCTGCATGTCTGGATAAACCAGACCACAGCGCCCACTTAACACCAACCCGGACCGGAGAGGAGGGGCCCAGAACAGGTCTTGCTAGATCTCCAGAAATTTGAAACCAGTCTCTATGTCCCACTCCTCCCACCAAAACTATCAAGAAAAACCGCCTCGTCAGCTAGAACCAGGTCAAAGAAACACACTGAATTCAAGTCACATGAGTCACAGGTCTGAGGGTTGATCCAGTCTGGAGAGCAGGGGCACATCTGTCCTCCCACGGCCAGGCCACAGGTGGCAAGGACGCGTCCTGGGAGCTCTCGAGGCGGGTCTGCGCAGGACCTGGGGCACCAGCGCGAGTGACCTCAAATCCAGCACTGCTCTCCATGAGGCTGCCATCTGCCTGGGAAGACAAATCACCTCACTCCCATAAAGCAAGAAGCAAATCAAGGGAGACTCCAATTAAATGCAAACATGGGGAGGACCACGCAATACTACCGCAAGTCGGGGGAGAGGAGGAAGCCTGGAGTCTGAGGAAGGGGGGACCCCATGCACAGGATGGAAAATGTCGGCTCCTCAGAGCAGGGAGGGGGACGTTTTCAGGCAACGAGCACGTGAAGCCAGGCTAGTGCTCTGGCTTCTCACAAGACGTCACAGGAAACAAGATCGGCTGTGAAGCCCCGTTGGCCTCCTACACTCACGTGGAAGGTCCGTGGGTCGGCTGTCGCCCCCCCTTCTCCTCCAAAGACCTCAAGTTCACCGACCGCTCGCGCCCCCATCTGGTAATCTACTGCCTCCTCCCTCCCCCCACTATTTGTTCTCCAGGACTTGGGTGTGTCATGGTGAGAGCAGTGTTGCGGGTGAAGCACACAGAGAATGACAAACAGAAACACGCACACACGCCAGCGGGCAGCTCGTGGTGCAGCGGGACAGAGCGCCGAGACCGGCGGGGACTCTACAGCTGCAGGGACCACCTTCCCGTCACGCTGGGGGCACACGGCAAGGAAGGCAGCAAGGCACCCACCTCCCTCCCTGCTGGAGGGCAACAGCATCCACCACCACCCAAACGGCCTCGTGCCTGGGGAGCACCGTGACCTACAGGTGATGACAGCCTCACACTCACCTGCAACTGTCACCACTGCACGCTGAGCACCATAAACCCCCCTGAAGCTCAGTGCCCATCCTCGGGCTCTGACTGTAACTGCAGACCCACACAGGCAAAGCCGAGGGGAAGTTCAAAAGCAGGAAACACCTGTTAGGAAATGCACTCCTTAGGGGCACAGGGATACCTTCGTAGGCATATGATTTTGTAGGCCACTATTTAATATGCATTAATTTACAGACACTTCTAACAGAGACTTCCTCCACACTCAGTGAGGGACACGTGCTAGATTGGTATTTCCTAGTCAAGGTCATGCATCAGCCATCCAAGGGCATTCTAGGAAGAGCACAGGCCAGGCCCCAAGCCCTGGCTCCGACGCACTGGGACAAGAGTGAGCGCAGGGGTTCGAGGGGGATTCCCCACCGGCTCCAACACACAGGCACCCCCTGGTTTAAAGCCGCGGTCCTGAGGGACTGAGAATGCTGGGCAGTCCGCGGGGCTGGCCGCACGAGGTGCACCCCAGTCCTGTCCAAGCCAGAAGAGGAGGCGCCTCACGAAGCACAGCGCCCGAAGCTGGGAGCACGGGCTGCCCGAGCAGGTCCCCACAGAGAAGCCACTCACCCGCCTGGCACGCCCTAGGACACGCAGACTGTCCCCACAACAGGTGAGAAGTCATGTTCGTAACAGACCTGACTGCAATGCTCAGAAGAGGAAGGTATAAAGGGAACTGAAGAACCGCCCTTACGGAGGGGAGAACAGTTTTCCTTCTTCCTTCTGCCTCTTTAGAGTTCTCTGCTCTCCTGTAACAGTTCTGTAACAGTTCTGTAACACTTCGGTAACAGTTCGGTAATACTTCTGTAACACTTCGGTAACACCTCGGTAACACTTCGGTAACAGTTCTGTAACACTTCGGTAACACCTCGGTAACACTTCGGTAACAGTTCTGTAACACTTCGGTAACACCTCGGTAACAGTTCAGTAACACTTTGGTAACACTTCGGTAACAGTTCTGTAACACTTCGGTAACAGTTCAGTAACACTTCGGTAACACTTCGGTAACAGTTCAGTAACACTTCGGTAACACTTCGGTAACACTTCGGTAACAGTTCGGTAACACTTCGGTAACA
>PVJL010011236.1:0-44182 GCA_004026885.1 Lyroderma lyra
AAGCCTGGCTCCCCTCCCCCGAACTGAGCCGCTCGGATCCTGTTGCAGTCCTCTGCTCCCTTCCCTCTCCCCAAGTCGACCCCTTCTCGCCAAGCTTCAGGTGTTTACTTGTGATTTGTGGATTTCTCAACAGCCGTTTTGTCACTCAGGGTCCTCTTTCTTGACTCCTGGATGGCCGTTCAATTGTGTTTTCTGGGAGAGGCTTTAGTGACCTCCTCTCCAGTCGCCATCTTGTCTTCTCCCCTCTTCTGTCCATTTTTTAATTAGGTTGTTTGTTTCTTTGTTGTTAAGTCATATTACTTCTTTATATATTTTAGATATTACACCCTTATCTGATGCATTGTTAGCTAATATTTTCTTCCATTCAGTTGGCTATCTCTTTGCTTTGTTGATGGTTTCTTTTGCAGTGCAGAAGCTTTTTAGTTTGATATAATCCAACTCATTTATTTTTGCTTTTACTTTCCTTGCCTTTGGGGTCAGGTTCATGAAGTCTTCCTTGAGCCCTAGGTCTCTACATTTTCTACCTATGTTGTCTTCTATACAGTTTATTGTTTTGGGTCTTATAAAGTCTTTAATCCATTTTGCATTAATTTTTGTATATAGTGAGAGTTCACAGCTCAGATTTTTACTTTTGCAGATGTTTTTCCAGCTTTCCCAGCACCACCTACTGAAAAGACTGTCTTTTCCCCATTGCATATTTTGTGCTCCTTTATCAAAATTGTTTGTTCATAAATTTGTGGATTTATTTCTGGGTTTTCAGTTCTGTTCCATTGGTCTATGTTTCTGTTTTTCTGCCAACACCAAGCTGTTTTGATTATTGATGCTTTGTAATATAAATTGAATTTGGGAAGTGTAATACCACCAGCTTTATTCTTTGTATGTAATATTGCTTTGGCAATTTGAGGTCTTTCATGATTTCATATAAATCTGATAATTCTTTTATCTATTTCATGAAAGTATGATTGTGGGATTTTGATAGGTGTTGCATGAAATCAGTAGATTGCTTTGGGTAAAATGGACATTTCAACAATACTAACTATTCCTATTCATGAACAGGGAATATTTTTCCATTTCTTTCTGTCTGCTTCAAGTTCTTTCAAAAGAATTTTATAGTTTTTCATGTACAAGTCTGGTAACTTCTTTGTTAATTCCCAGGTATGTCATTCTTTTTGTTTTGATAGCAAAAGGAATTGACTACCTCATTTATTTTTCTGAAGATTTCTTGTTTGTATATCGGAATGCTGTTGATTTTTCTGCATTGATTTTGTATCCTGTGACTTTACTGTATTCATTTATTGCTTCTCATAGTTTCCTGGTAGAATTTTTGGAGTTTTCTATATAAAGAATCATGTCATCTGCAAATACTGACAATTTGACCTCTTCTTTTCCAATTTGGATAACATTTATTCCATTCTCTTGCCTGATTGCTGTGGCTAGAACTCCCAATACTATATTGAATAGTAGTGGTGACAGGGAGCATCCCTGTCTTGTTCCTGATTTTAGGAGAATAGTCTTTAGTTTTTCCCCATTCCGTATGATGTTAGCTGAGGGTTTGTCATATATAGCCTTTATTATGTTGAGATACTTTCCTTCTATACCTATTTATTCAATGTTTTTATCATAAATGAATGTTGTATCTTGTCAAAAGCTTTTTCTGCATCAATTGATATGACCATATAGTCTTAATCTTTTATTTTTTTTTATGTGGTATATCACATTGACTGATTTTCATATGTTGAACCATTCTTGTGCTCTGGGATGAATCCCACTTGATCATGATGTATGATCTTTTTGATGCATTGTTGTATTCTATTTGCTAATATTTTGTTCAGGATTTTTGCATCTGTGTTCATTAGAGCTATTGGTCTATAGTTTTCTTTTTTTGTATTGTCTTTACCAGGCTTTGGTATTAGGGTAATGTTGACCTCATAGAATGAGTTAGGAAGTATTGCTTCCTCTTCAATTTTTTGAAAGAGTCTGAGGAGGACAGGTGTTAATTCTTCTTTGAATGCTTGGTAGAACTCATTGGTGAGACCATCTGGTCTGGGGCTTTTGCTTCTAGGGAGATTATGGATAGTTATTTCAATTTCTTTGCTATTGACTAGTCTATTTAGATTATCCAGTTCTTCTTGGTTCAGTCTAGGTAGGTTGTAAGTTTCTAGAAACTTGTCCATTTTTTCCAGGTTGTTAAATTTAGTGACATAAAGCTCTTCGTAATATTTTCTAATAATCCTTTGTATTTCTGTGGGATCAGTGGTAATTTCTCTCCTTTCATTTCTAATTTTGGATATTCATGTTCCTTCCTTTCATCCTTTGTTTAGTCTAGGCAGGGGGTTGTCAATTTTTGTTGACTTTCTCAAAGAACCAGCTCTATGTAATATTATCTTTTTCTCTTGGCCTTCTGTTCCTTAATTGGTTTACCTTTGCTTTAATTTTTATTATTTCTTTTCTTCTACTGACTTTGGGTTTTGTCTGCTCTTCTGTTTTGAGTTCTTTAAGATGGGATGCTAAGGGCTAAGGTGTTTACTTGTGATTTTTCTTGTTCCTTAAGATAGGCCTGTAATGATATAAATTTCCCTCTTGTTACTGCTTTTGCTGTGTCCCAATAATTTTGATATGCTGTATTTTCATTGTCATTACTTTCTACATATTTTTAAGCCCTTCTCTTATTTGTTCTTTTATCCAGTCATTTTTTTAGTAAGATGTTGTTTAATCTCCATGTATATGTGTGTTTTTTTTTTTCTGCTTTCCTTTTACAGTTGATCTCCAATTTCAAAGCTTTGTGGTCTGAGAATACACTTGGTATCATTTCAATCTTCTTGAATTTGCTGAGGCTACTTTTGTGTCCCAGCATGTGGTCTATCCTTGAGAATGTTCCATGTGCACTAGAAAAAAAGGTATAGTCTCTTTTTGCTGAATGAAATGTCCTGTAATGTCAATTATGTCCAATTACTGTAATGTGTTATTTACAGCTAATATTTCCTTATTTATTTTCTGTTTGGATTATCCATCCATGGCAGTTAAGTGGGTGTTTAAGTCTCCCACAATGCTTGTGCTTTTTTCAGTTTCTCCTTTCAGATCTGTTAGTAGTTGCTTTGTATATTTTGGTGCTTCCTGGTTGGAAGCATATATATTAGTGTGAAATCTGCTTGTTGTACTATGCATTTTATTATTATGTAATGTCTCTTGCTTTCTTTTTTAACAACGTTTATTTCATAAGATATAAGTATGGCAACTTCTGGTTTTTTTTCTGGTTACCATTTGCTTGTAGTATTGTTTCCCAATCTTTCACTCTGAGTCTATGTTTGTCCTTATGGCTGAGGTGTGTCTCTTGGAGACAACATATGAATAGGTTTTGTTTTTTAATCCAGTCTGCTACTCTGTGTCTTTTTATTGGTGAGTTCAATCCACTAACATTTAGAGTGATGATCGATATGTGAGGATTTCCTGTGGCCATTACTTTTTTGTTATTGTTTTGTTTTATTTTTGTTTATTTCTTGTTGCCCCGACTCTATTCCATTTGTCCTAATGTTTTGTTTCAGGTCTAAGAGCCTCCTTCAGTATTTCTTCAAGTGTCAGCCTCATGCTGGTGAATTCCCTCAGCTTCTGTGTGTCTGAGAATGTCTTCATTCCACCTTCATATCGGAAGGATAATTTATTCTTGGCTGGAAGTTTCTCTCTTTCAAAGTTTTGAATATTTGATTCCACTCCCTCCTGGTTTGTAGGGTTTCTGCTGAAAAGTCTGATGCCAGCCTGATGAGTTTTCCTGTAAAATTATAGTTCTTTTTCCCCTCACTGCCTTGAGAATTGTCTCTTTTTCTTTAGTTTTTGATATTATTAGTACCATGTGTCTCAGAAAAGATCTGCTAGCATCCAGGTATCTAAGGAATCTGTTTTCTTCTTGAATTTGAGGTTACAAATCTTTCCATAGGTTTGGGAAATTCTCATCTACTATTTGTTTGAGTATGCTCTCTGTAGAGTGCTCTGCTCCTTTTTCTAATACTATTATTCTGATGGTGTTTTGTCTCATGGCATCAGATAGTTCTTGCAGATTTCTTTCAATCCTTTTGGTTCTATATTCCCTATCTTCCTCTTTTTGAGATGTTTCCATGAACTGATTTTCAATATCACTATTTCTTTCCTCCATCTCATTGGTCCTATCTACCCAATCTAGGGTAAGATCACCTATTGTACACAATAATTTCTCCATTCACCTTATCATCTTCTGAACCTTCTTGTCCCTAGGTGAAGAGTATATTCTTTCAACCAAAGATTATCTTTGTTCTTTCCTGTAGGCCTGAATAGCAATGCTAGCACCATCTTCTCATCTCTTTAAAATGGAGGGGAAGGAAATGTAATTAAGAAACTTGATTCCTAACAGAAGCTCTCCTGGAACTCAGCAAGATGGCGACCAGAGAGGAGGTCCCTAAAACCTCTCCTGTAAAATACAATTAAATGGCCAGTCAGGATCCAACACAGGAAACCCTGAGTGGCACAGTGACAAATGAAAAATCCACACATCCCAAGAAAACACCTGAAGGTTAGAGAAAGGGGGTGAGCGGTAGAGAAGAACAGAGACAGATTGTGACCCTACCCAATCACGGGTAACTGAAGGAACTAGAAAGAAATCAGAGGGCAGCGCGATACAGGGGCAGGGGGAGGCCAAGTTGTAACAAGAGTGGAAGCCAGAGCAGCAGGAATATGGGGAGACCATGAGAGAGCTGAACCTAAAAGCAGTGTATTAGAGACAAAATCTGGGAACCAAGCTCTGGAGCTCTGGGTAGCACAGAAGTTGAGTGAGGAATCTGAACTGCGCTAGGCAGGAATAGGGACCCCCAAAACAGCACCACAGCTTGCATACTTGAAAATGCAGTAGGGATCGGTTGCCATGGAAATGAACTGCTGAAACACTCCCCTAGGTAAAATGCAGGAGAAGGAAGAAAGGTGGATTTGACAGCATTTGCCCAGATCAATGTGCACAGCCTCTGCCTGCATTCCACTGGTCTCCCCAGCTTCCCCAACAAAATGTAGCAAGTAGAGCGGCCTCAACTTGCATTCTGTGTGCCTCCTCATTCTTCCCCAGCTTTTTCAATGAACCCAAGGAAGTGGAGAGACTGTGGACTGCCCTGCCCCAAATGCTGATGGAGACTAGAGATACAGCTTATACACCTCCCCTCTCTCCCAAAACTTACCCCCCCGCCAGAGCCACCTAGTATCTGCTCTACAACAAGTCACCACAAAAATACTAATTGTAGTAAGAAAGAGATCTCCTGGGCTCTGCTGGAAATAAAGCCCTCATGCCAAAGAAGAATGCAACAGATAATATGAATACCTTAAGATTTAAAGTTTCTCATAAAGAAGATGAAAAATCTCCAGAAATGGATCATACAGATCTAGAAATTTATGAACTAAGTGACAGGGAAGACAAAGTTGTCATTCTAAAAGCTCTCAAAGAAATGAAAACAAACTGGCAGGACACCATAGCTGAGGTGAATGATCTCAGAAAGGAAATCCATGAACAAAAGGAAAGTTTAAACAAAAAAATTCAAATTATATGGAAGAATGAGATGGAAATTCAAGAGATAAATAATATAATAAAAGAAGTGAGAAATGAAACAATGGCCATAGGAAACAAAGCCAACCAAATGGAGGAACGAATTAGTGAAGATTGGAACATGAAAACATCTCAGAAAGAAGAAGATAGGGAATACAGAATCAAAAAGATTGAAAAAAAAAAAACTCTACAAGAACTATCTTACTCCATGAGAAAAAACAATACAGGATAATAGGATTGGAAGAAGGAGCAGAGCACTCTACAGAGAGCATATTCAAACAAATTGCAGACGAGAATTTTCCAAACCTATGAAAAGATCTGAAACCCCAAATTTAAGAAGAAAATAGGTCCCCTAGATACCTGGACCCTAGCAGATCTTCTCAAAAACACATTGTACTGAAAATGTCAAAAACCAAAGACAAAGAGACCATCCTCAAGGCAGCCAGAGGACAAAAACTATAACCTTTGGAGCAAAATCCATCAGGCTGGCATCAGATGTCTCACCAGAAACTTTATAAGTCGGAGAGAGTGAAATCAAATTTTCAAAATATTAAAAGTTTCATTCAAGAATAAACTATCCAGCAAAATTATCCTTCAGATATGAAGGAGCAATAAAGACTTCTCAGACACACAGAAGCAGAGGGAATTCACCAGCACGAAACCGGCACTTCAAGAAATACTGAAGAGGCTCTTCAACCTGAAACTAAACATCAGAATAAATGGAATAGAGTAGGGACAACAGAAAAGAAACAAAAATTTTAAAAAGGAAGAAGTAACGACCATAAGAAATCCTAATATATCAATCATTACTGTAAATGTTAATGCACTGAACTCACCAATAAAAGGATACAGAGTAGCAGACTGGATTAAAAAATAAAACCCATCCATATGCTGTCTCCAAAGGACACATCTTGGCCATAAGGACAAACGTAGACTCAGAGTGAAAGGATGGAAAACAATACTCCAAGCAAATTGTATCCAGAGAAAAGCAAGAGTTGCCACACTGATATCTGACTAAACAAACTTCAGGTTACAAAAAATAACAAGAGACAAAGATGGACATTACATAGTGATAAAAGTTACAATACAATAAGACTTGACACTAATTATTATGTATGCTCCCAATCAAGAAGCACCAAAATATATAAAGTGACTACTAACAAATTTGAATGAAGAAACTGAAAAAAAGCACAATCATTGTAGGAGACTTAGACACTCCCTCCCTTAACAGCAATAGACAGATCACCCAAATATAAAATAAATAAGAAAATATCATCTCTAAATGACTCGTTACAGCAATTGGACATAATTGACATTTACAGGACACTTCCTCTGGCAAAAAAGTCTATACCTTTTTTTCTAGTGCACATGGAACATTCTCAAGGATAGACCACATGCTGGGACACAAAAGTAGCCTCAGCAAATTCAAGAAGATCGAAATGATAGCAAGTGTATTCTCTAGAATTGGAGATCATCTGTAAAAAGAAAGCAGAAAGAATCACATCTACATGGAGATTAAACAACATCTTATGAAAAAATGAATGGTTCAAGCAACAAATAAAAGAAGAAATAAAAATACATAAAAACTAATGACAATGAAAATACAACATATCAAAATTACTGGAACACAGCGAAATCAGTATTAGGAGGAAAATTAATACCATTACAGGACTATCTCAAGAAATAAGAAAAATCACAAGTAAACATCTTAACATTTCATCTTAAACAACTAGAAAAAGAAGGGCAGAAAAAAAGAAGTCAGCAGAAGAAAAGAAATAATAAAAATTAAATCACAGCTAAATGAAATTGATAACAGAAAGGCAATAGAGAAAATTTATACAAGAAAGAGATGGTTCTTTGAAAACGTCAAAAAAATTGACAAACCCCTCACTAGATTAACCAAAGAATGAAAGGAAAGGATACAGATATCCAAAATTAAAAATGAAAATGGAGAAATTACCACTGATACCAGAGAAATACAAAGGCTTATAAGAAAATATTATGAAGGGTTTTATGCTACTAAATTTAACAACCTAGAAGAAATGGACAAGTTCCTAGAAACTTATAGCCTACCTGAACCAAGAAGAACTGGATAATCTAAATAGACCAACCAATAGCAAAGAAATTGAAATGACTGTCCATAATCTCCCTATAGGCAAAAACCCTGGACCAGATGGTCTCATCAACAAATTTTACCAAGCATTCAAAGAAGAAGTAATACCTATCCTTCTCAGACTCTTCCAAAAAATTAAAGATGAGGCAATACTTCTTAACTTATTCTATGAGGCCAACATTACCCTAGTACCAAAGCCTGGTAAAGGCAAAACACACAAATAAAAACTATAGACCATTTTCTCTGATGGTTCAATATACGAAAATCAGTCAATGTGATACACCACATAAAAAACATACGGTAGACCACATAGTCATATCAATTGATGCAGAAAATGCTTTCGACAAGATACAACATCCATTTATGATCAAAACACTGAATAAAATGGGTATAGAAGAAAAATATCTCAACATAATAAAGGCCATATATGACAAACCCTCAGCTAACATCATACTGAATGGGCAAAAGCTAAAGCTCATTACCCTGAAATCAGGAACATGACAAGGATGCCCCCTCTCACCACTGCTATTCAATATAGTACTGGAAGTTCTAGCCACAGCAATTAGGCAAGAGAAAGAAATAAAAGTTATTCAAATTGGGAAAGAAGAGGTCAAATTGTCACTATTTGCAGATGACATGATCTTTTATGTAAAAAATTCCAAAGACTCCACCAGTAAACTATTAGAAACAATAAACAAATACAGTAATTTTGCAGGATACAAAATCAATGTACAAAAATCAACAGCATTCCTATATACAAACAACAAATCTTCAGAAATAGAAATGAGAGAGTCAATATCTTTTGATATTGCAACAAAAAGAATGAAATATCTGGGAATTAACAAAGAATGTGATGTACTTATACACGTAAAACTATAAGACACTTTTAAAAGAAATTGAAGAGAACACAAAGAAATGGAAAGATACTCTGTGTTCATGGATAGAAAGACTTAACATTGTTAAAATGACCATATTACCCAAAGCAATTTACAGATTTAATGCAATTTCCATCAAAATCCCACATTCTTTCAATAAATAGATTGAAAAATTATCAGATTTGTATGGAACCACAAAAGACCTCAAATCACCAAAGCAATACTACATAAAAAGAATAAGGCTGGTGGTATCACACTCCACAATTTCAATTTATAATACAAAGCATCAATAATAAAAAACAGCTCGGGAGTTCCCTGATGGTGTAGTGGCTTAAGGCTTTGGCGCTGGCGCTGTCAGCGCTGCGGCCTGGGTTCGATTCCCAGCTGGGGAGCTACCCACACCCCAAAAAGCAAATAAATAAATAAATAAATAAATAAATAATAAAAACAGCTTGGTATTGGCAGAAAATCAGACATACAGACCAATGGAACAGAATTGAAAACACAGAAATAAATCCACAAATATATGAACAAATAACTTTTGATAAAGGAACAAAAAATATGCAATGGGGAAAACATAGCCTCTTCAGTAGATGGTGCTGGGAAAACTGGAAAACCATATGTAAAAGAATGAATCTGAGCTATGAACTGACACCATATACTAAAATTAACTCCAAATGGATTAAAGACCTCCATATAAGGCCCCAAACAATAAACTGTATAGAAGAAAACATTGGTACTAATGCACCTAGGGGTTAAGGAAGACTTCATTAACCTGACCTCAAACACAAGGGAAGTAAAAGCAAAAATAAACGAATGAGACTGTATCAAACTAAAAAGCTTCTGCACAGCAAAAGAAACAAAGTAAAAGGACAGCCAACTGAATGAGAGAAAATATTCACAAACAACTATTCTGATAAGGATCTAACATCTAAAATACATAAAGTGCTAATATGAGTCCACAACAAAAAAACAAACAACCCAATTAAAAAGTGGGCAGAAGAACTAAACAGATACTTCTCCCACGGAGAAGTACAAATGGCCAACAGACATATGAAAAAAATGCTCATCCTCATTAACTATCAGGGAAATATAAATCAAAACCACAATGAGATACCACCTCACACCTGTTAGAATGGCTATGATCAATAAGACAAGGAATAACAAGTGTTGGAGAGGATGTGGAGAAAAAGGAACTCTGGTACACTGCTGGTGGGAATGCAAATTGGTACAACCACTGTAGAAGACAGTGTGGAGTTTCCTCAGAAAATTGGGAATGGAGCTACCCTTTGACCCAGCAATGCCCCTTCAAGTATCTACCAAAAAAACTTGAAAATCTTAGTCCACAAAGATTTATGAGCCCCAGTGTTAATCACAGCACTGTTCAATGTGGCCAAGACATGGAAACAGCCAAAGTGCCCTTGAATAGATGACTGGATAAAGAAGCTGTGGTACATATACACAATGGAATATTACTCAGCTATAAGAAAAGATAAAATACTGCCATTTGCGACAAAAAGAATGGACCTTGAGATCATCATGCTAAGCAAAATAACCCGGACAGAAAAAAACCAAGAGCCATATGACTTCATATGTGGAATATAAAATTGAAAGCAACAAAGAAAAAACAAAACACTCATGGACACAATACTTTAATGGTTATCTGCAGGTAAGGGGGGGGCGGTGAGAAAAGGGAGGAGGCGGGTGAGGAGGGAGGGGGGCCAAATATGTGGTGATAGAAAGAGAACTCACACTGGGTGGTTAACATATAATGCAACAAATGGACAATGCACTGTAGTATTGTACACCTGGTACCTATGTAATTCGTGCTAACCAATGTCAGCCCAGTAAGTCTAACAATAAAAAAAAAAATTATAAAAAAAAAGGAAGAAGAGGTTCTCCTTTCAGAACCACCAGCCAACCTCTCCAAATGTTAAACTCCTCATGATCCTTTTTCTCTTACCCAATTTTCCTTCTTCACTTTTAAAATGTTATTTATATTTATCCTTCAGTCTCACATCCCCCTTTCATTTTCTGTTCTTTCATCAAACTCATTTGACTGTTCAAGAATATAAAGTTCCTCTCTGCAGTTTTTTCCTCACCCCCATTATGGGTGATAAATGCACCTTTTGCACAATCTCTTCAGCCTTGCTCTCTTTCCGGGAGCCTCCAAAATTATTCTAACTGCAACCTTCCCCTTGACTAATCTCTGTGACACCATAATTTGCCTTTCCTTCCAAATCAATCTTAGTCCAATAACCTGCTCCAGGCTAATCAGTCATATACATCCAATTAGAGTCCTGGGTCGAAATTTCATACCCAATTACCAGCTATTTCCAAGTCCCCACCCCCTGCCATCACTTTAACTAGACCCGCCTCCTTTCCGCCTACCAAATCCACCCCAGCATCTCCACCTGCCCTGTCCTGCCCTAGACCGTCCTCACCGCCAATCGCGCCCTTACTCCAGACCTTATAACCAATCCCCAGCCACATCCGGACACACCTTCATCCCGCCCCATAGTTCCCTCCAGCCCTGCAACTTTCAGGGGCTCACGGCCCACCCCGATCCAGTTTTATCCAGTCCAGGCTACGTCCCCACGCTCGAATCCCGCCCCTCCAGCCCAGCGAGCCAAGGGGGCACTCGAGCCCGGGAAGCAGGTTGTCGTGCGAGCGAGGTAAGTGAGCTCTGCAGCCCACCCTGGTACAAAGTCAACCTTGCGGTCCGGCGTGCGGAGGAGTGCGGAGCAAGGCTGGGAAGGAGGGAGGTCGGCTCCTGGAAGGGCTGGAAGGAAGAGCTGGGACTGGTTTACTTCAGGACTCGGAGTCGCCGTCCTGAGCGGAAGGCGCTAGCGCGGAGCTGGGCTGCGAGCACCACAGGGGTGGCTGCCCAGAATTCGAGCTGGAATTAACAGTTTTCTCTGGCGAGGAAATGGCACCGAGGTGTCTGAATTCTAGGGTGGATCCCGGTCCTCGATTGCCCCTTTTGCTCCTGGTTTTGCAATTTGGGTATTTTGAAAACAGTGTGGGAAGGGTCACACCGACTCCATTTCATCTATAACCAGGATTTTTAATAAAAAATAAAACAAAGGCTGCTAACCAGCTGTATAAATGAATCTTAGTGACTCTAAAGTTTTTACTTAAAAAAAGAAAAGCAGTCCAATCTGTTGCTTTTGGAATCTGGGCAGCTCTCGAAGTGTGACCTCGCTCCCAGTACAGAAATCATTCCTCCACCTCCTTGACACATGCGCACACCAGACACCACTAGACTAGAAAGTTTTACTCCACCTTGTGCTAAAACTAATTCCTGCTGACACTAGTCAGCCATAGTTATCTTCTCTCTGGAAAAATTTATAATTAAACTAATCCCATTTTCACAGAGCAGCTTTTCAGCAGTTTCAGGATCATGTCTCCTTAAGTATTGTGCCGTGTAAATATAACTAATTTTTTTCACTCTTTCTCCAATGACGTGGCTTATTGTTGTTCCAGTGTACTATACCAGGCAGTTCCTTGTTCACCTCCTAGGTGCCCTCTGCTATTTGCTGAGCCTTATAAAAACGTTCCCTTAGTGGAATAACAGGTACAGCATGAAGTGCAAATAATCTTTCCTTTGGTCAGACTCTTAGCACTAGCATTTTTCCAGTCACTTCATGTTAAATCTTCCTTGATTCTCTAGATAACTAGAATGTTCTAGACTTTGTCAAATTAAATAATCTTCTATGTCTCAGCCTCATATGTAGAGTGGTTATAAGTTGATCGTTTAGATTTAAGTCCAGAACTTCAAACTTTTCACAATTCATTTTTATTGCATTGCTTATATTTTAGCTCTGGATTCTGCCCCCAACAATTCACCAACCTTCTCCGCTTCAGGTCACACACCCCAAATTCTGCCACACACACCTCTGTGTCTTCATTTTAAACAGTCTACTCCTATGATAACAGGTAGTTTAATTTCCTATTGATCATGCATATTTGAATATAAAGATTACTTATGTGCAATATACCATAATCAGCCTTATAGATCAACCTGATTCACAAGTGCCTGGTTTGCTTCACAATCATTGTTTTAAAGGAAAAACTAGAAAAACATCATGAAAATATTGTTTAGAATTAAAAACCATATGCCTTTTAATTTTCTCCAACTTTTCAATAACATACGTATTTGTTTATTCAGCTTATTGGTGAACACACCTATGGAATGTTAATTGCATTAGAAAAGTGCTGCTCAAAGTGTGTTTGATTATTTTAATGATTTTTTGGTAAGTTTTGTTTTTGAGATTGCCCTTCTTGCCTTTGCTATTTTTCAAATTCCTTTAGCTCAAAATAATCCTTATACTTAACAGCATATTTTGGGATGGCATATTCTGCAATCATTCACCTGTAAAATATAGTAGAAATGGTGGAAAATGTTGGGGGCCAATTTGAGATTAATGACCATGAGTTTGTGGTGAAACCAATTCTATCCTGTGTAATTTTCTCCAGCAGTCCACAACTTCATGGGCCACACAGCAAAAAAGAGGCACTGTGTTGAGTTCACCCAGAGCTACGGCTTTATAGGCAGGTGAAAAGACAGGCAAGTGGTGTAGGGCATTTTCAAGAATATTATTGAAATGGTGGAACTGGCATCTAGATTGGAAAACAGAGGAACGCGAGGGCTGATGGGGGGCAAGGGGAGGCAGTCTCCTTGAGATCTTGATGATACTGAAGGATAGTACCAGTTGGAATAATTAAGCAAATGAAAAGAATAGGTAGTTCATAGTCAAAGAGCAGGATGCTTCAATTATTTTGGAATTTGACCAGATTGAGGTAATGGCAAGCAAGGAGCAGGGTATGACTATCAGGGAGAGTGACTGTGGTGGAATGAAGGAGGAAAGCAATGGACATGGGCATGTCAGTTGTTGGATGCATCATCTCGAAAGACATTGAAGTAACCTGGGATGATGACAGAGTTGAGAAGAAAACTGTATGCCCAATGACAAAAATTCTTAATGAATGACAGGGAGTTATCAGCAGGAAATGAGAGAACATCAGGGAGGCAGATGAGGGAAATAATAGCCTGGCAGTGGTAAAATGGACCGCAAGAAAGGTAGGTGGGGCTTGTAAGAAAAGCCAATGCTGAGAAATGTAGGTGTGGTGTCTTTAGGAAACAAGTTTTGAGTTTAAGCAAGGAGGTAAAGGGAACACTCAGAACATAAGATATAAATAGAATTCACTGATTATGGTGCAGCTGTTCCAAAAGATACAGTGCAGGTTTGTAAAGTAGAAGACAAATGAAGATCTAGATCCGTTGCCAAGCATTGCATTGCATTGTGGAGGTAATGTCCTGTCAAAGACAAAAGAGAAGATGTTGGATTTAGGCTTTGGAATTTCCAGAAGAAAACAGATAGATTTAGGGTCAGCTCCCTTAAGAGAATAGGTACTGAGGCCTTGTTGCCAGAGGGCATGGCTCACCCAACCTGGGGTGACATCTCCCTAGAGCTGCAGTCTAAGTTCACACATGATCAGCCAAGGACTTCTAGCACCTTGTGAGTTTACCTTCAAACCAAGGATTCATTTATGCATCTGTTTTGAAATATGGGGAAAGTGAGGCTCATCAAGAGCCTTGTCTGAAGATAGAAAGCTTTTTTTTCTTTTTAATATCAAGAATAAGGATTAGAATCCAGGTATCTTGATTCCACCTAGTCTTGTTTTTCCCCCAGTTTATGTCAAGAAGGTAGAAGAAGTTTCTATTTGTGTACTTGCAAGAAAGCATTTTGCTTAATACCATAGAAATTAGGCTGACTTTAAATAAATGAATTTATTTGCTGGAAAAAAAATATATTGTCCTACGTCAAATAATTCCATGTACTGAACAAAGATTGTTCAGTATAGTTCCTGTTGTTTGGCAGTTTTCCCTAAAACTATTTGTACTGCCTAACCCAGTTATTTTATTCCTCAACAGAACAATTTGTGATACAAAAATAGGCATATCTTGATTTAAGAAAATCTGCTCTTTGACTTGAAAGACATAAAACTTAAGAAATAATTATTTACTTTAGAAAAGGAGTTACTATTTCATAAAAGGGCTCAAATAGCCCACTTAAATCATTAATTTATAATGTGATTTCATGTATTCATTCAATGATTTAACACTTTTATTTATCGAGTACATACTCTATGCCAGAGGATACAGTGGTGAACTAAACACACTATGAAGTTTACATCATAAATTTGTGAATGAGTGACCAGCCCACAAACAAAACACACACAGAAAAGCTTTGCAGAGAATTAAAATAGGCTGATGTGATATAAATGGCTGAGGCTGTCATTTAAGCTGAGGTTTTATTGACACGGGATTTTTTATCTTTTGCTTCTTAAAAAACATCAAATATATTATTTTTCATATGTAAAGCTTTCTGTAGCCTTAGCATTTGGTGACTTGAAGAGATTCATAATTAGCTTCAGTAGTCCATTTGAATTCTTAATCTATCTCTTTTTTAAAGTTTGATCAGAGACAGAGAAAATGCTGTCTCCTGAGACAACATTCACAGAGAAAAACCTGATGAGAGTGTCTATTTGCCTGAATGTTTTTAGAAAGTTGAGTTTTCTTCCACTTCTAAGTGGCAGTATAATAACAGAATTTCATATTGCTTTGGTCTCTACATTTACCCATGTTTGTGAATGGTTTCCTTACAGGTAGAAAGGTAATTTAGAATGCCTGCCTGTTATACAGCTGGAATCTATTGAAATGGCTTACTAGCTAACTATGGAATTATTGAGGAAATTGCCATCTGAGAAAATAACCTAAGATTCATTCATATATTCTTTACATTTATCCAGGACCTGATATAATCCTTTTCAAACACCTTTCTAAATAACTTGTTTTTCACAACTTTAATCTATTGTTAACTATTGTGCTTTTACTAGTGACTGTTATCCAAACAATTCTGAATGGTTTTTAGGCTGAAATATTCTGGATTTTATAGCAGCTATTTATACTATTATAGAAATGTAACTTTTACTTAATGCTTTAATAAGTTTTACTTAATGTTCTAATAAGTTAGAACCTTATTTTTTCAATTCCCAATGTCCTTAACAGATCTCTAATTTACACTGATATGCATAAATTTGGATAAGAGGATTTTATTTGAATGATTCTAGTGATAAGAGAATATATCACAGAGAAGAAAACTCAGCTATCAAAATTTTTTGTTTCTATTTAATATAAGCTTATGATCTATCAGCTAGCTATAACTAACAGTCTGATAACTTACCGTGTCATGTATTCATTCTCTTTAACTTTTTTTCTTTTATCCTATAGCATGTTTTTTGCCCAGAGGAGACTCTGCTGTCTTGGCAGTAGAGCTAAATTCCTAAAGATGATGTATTCTTCAAAAATTTCCAGACTCTCCACTTCTGCTGTAAGTATTGCTTAATCACTTATGGATAAATTATTGTACATATCCTGTGATGTCAAAAAATGTACACTTTTTCAGATATTTTATAAATGTTTTATTGGAATGAGCATTTGTGTTATATAAGCTGAAGTCATCTCTTGTCCTTGGCAAGAACTGACATTCACTGAGTAATTCTTGCCTTTCTATGTAGCAGGTCTAGTGCTGAGCATAGTGTATTCATTATCTCATTTTGTCTTTACAGAACTCTTCAAGTTATGAATTGTTACATTCCTATCTTACAAGTGAGAAAGTGGAGGCTTAGATAGATTTAGTAACGTGCTCAAGGTCACACAGCTTGGTAAGTGGCATAAATAAGATATCACACTCACCCCTGTCTAGCAAAGGTAGGCTCTGGCTACTCAAGATAGGATATTATAGTGACTGTAAATGCAGGCCCCGTGAATCCAAGATTATAGAAAATATGGCAGATTGAGGACCAGGTTATGTGACATCATGGCAAAACAAATACCTTCTTTGTTACCACCATGACTGTCATAACCCAGGATAGATAACTGACCCAGTTTTTACAAGTCAGTGGCATGAGAAGAAAGAAGCAGGGGTGTTTTCGGTGAAGAGAGACTTAAGAACCACAACCATCAAAACAATGTGTTGACCTTATTTAGGAACTTCATTCTATCATTCAAAATGTAAAAAAGATATTTTAAAAGACAATCAGAGAAATATAAATGTATTGGATATTATATGATCACTGAGAAATTGTTAATTAGGTATAATAATGACATCAAAGTTATATAAGAAAATGTCGATATTTTTGAAGAGATATATGCCAAGTATTAATATATAGGTGTGAAATGACTTAAGGTCTAGGATTTGCAATAAAAAATAAAAAGGAAAAGGGAAAAGATACAGCAGAAGAAGCAAAATCTTGATAATTATTGAATCAGGGTAACATACGTATATGAGTGTTTTATATTATGTTGAATCCTGAAATTGTCATTTTTGTAGGTCAAAAATAGGTGAATAGTGGCAGTTTCATATTGTTCAGCTTAATAGTAATCTCTCAACTTTTACGTAAGTTTGACATTTTCATAAAAACATCAACTTCTCCCTCTACATGTAAATGCTATGATTTCTACTTCATCAACATCTTGAGCTCTGTCTCTCCTCTTTATTAGCACCATAAATGACTACCTTAGTTCAAGCCCTCTCCCATGTAGAGAAGTTAGTTGAAGCCAAGAAAGTGGATGCAATCACCAGAGTGATCAGATAAAGCCATGGTACTAAATTAAGGCTGTTTGTGTGCACAGTTGTTACCTGCCAAGCTCTGTTAGCATGTACATGCCCAGGAACCATCCTGAGAGAATCTCATTCTACAGATCTTTAGAGTGTATTTTGAATAATCTTTCCAGGTTGATTCCAGTGTACATCCCAGGTAACATCCATTGACAGTGTTTTATTCAGATCTGCAGATTATTTGGGATAGAATTCAACCCTTTGCATCTTTAACAACCACATCAGAAAGATCCCTACATTTCATCAGAGCTTTTGCAGTTAAAATAGTCACACAGATAAATAAGTGTTCATCCTGCTGTTGGGCAAATGAATAAAGCAGACTAGTCAGTGTTATCAAGAGTAGTAGTGATAAGTTTAAAGGAAGAAAGACCAGAACCACCAGCCTACTTACTGTAAACCTGTTTTCACTGGAAAATCGTTCTCATCCACACCATCGGAATTATCACTGAAAACTTACTTTAAGGGTTACCTCTGAGGAAGGGCATATAATGGGGGATTGGATGCACTTTATTGGGATCATTTGCCTCTAAAAAAAAAAACAAACATTTTTATTGTTTCTCTAATTTTAAATAAATAATATTTTAAATGTTAAGGAAAAAATTACTGCTATACAGCAAGAAAAAAAACAGATGAACACAGAATGAAAAATCACTGTCTGCCCCCTATTTTAGCACCTAGATCTTAAAGACATAAAAAATGGGAGATAAAGTTTATGATGGCTATTCAGAAAGTATCCAGCCATGTAATATGAAAAATAGAGGCATTTATGGCTGGATTTTTTCTCGACAGCTCTCAGAGATTATCCTCTGGTACCAGAAAGCCAGAGAATGAATTAGTAGATGAGAGAAAGAGAGAAATGGAGGGATGGAGCAAGGAAGAGAGAGAGGGAGGGAGGAAGAAAGAAGAAAGGAAGGAGTTATTGTTCATGAGAAGTCTCATGGAACACCAACTCTTACTACCTAAAATTGTCGTCCTTTGTTAGACTAGTCTTCACTTGAGGTTTAGTCATCCAGGTTGCAATTTGTAGCCCATTGGTTTTCTGCTCTTCTCCCATTCATAATCTGTTGTCTACTTATCTTCAAAATAGCCTTCCTAAATACGATTTCTAAAGGAAACTATTCTGTATGTTCTAACAGTTGATACACGTGACATATTTAAACCCATAGCACATAGAACAGCAAGAGTGAACTATAATATAAACTATGGACATCTGATAATGATCTGTCAATGTTGGTTCATCAATTGTTAACACATGTACCACTCTGATGGGGATGTTGTTAGTGGAAGAGACTATGTGTATGTGGGAACAGGGAGTATATGTGAACTCTATGTACTTTGCATTCAATTTTGCTGTGAACCTAAAACTGCTCTAAAAAATCATCTTTTTTTTAAAGGACTTCTAAAATTTACATGCACATCAGAGAACCACAAAAAGTTACTATATAGCAACTGAGACAAAAACTTTTGCTTCAGTTTCCCCTAAAGAAATCATAGCCTTCTTTTTTGATGTGAAACATTATTGTACATTTATTCCATACCTAACACCTTCTTACCTGCTGTGGTATTAAGTTGGTATAAAGTTACTTGTCCTACTTGTATCTAACAATCTTTTCTACTCTGAGTGGACACTAGTTACCGAGTATATGGTAGGTATCAAGAACTGTGCTTTTCCACTGTGGATTTAATTCATTTAATAATCATAGCAATTACACAGGGTAGGCATTAATTTTCCTTTTTAATAAATGAGGAGACCGAGTTTCAGAGAAGTCAGAAAACCTGCCAATAGTCACACAGTGAGTAGTTTTGTTTAATTTTGAACTAAGATCTATCAGGCTTAAAAGCTTTTTGCATTAAACAACCTTGGAAATTTTAGTTAGAACATAGGCATATAGTACAGGGCACAGAGCTTGGTTTGTTTGTGTGGGTTTTTGTACAGATCTAGCTTTACATCTCTTCTGGGTATAAGTGCCCAGCAGATACTACATTCTCTCACTCTCAAAGCCAGATTTCCATGAGTTGTCCTGATTTGTTTAACCTGACTCTGTCACATGGAGATGGAAACACAACTGATTGGTAAATGATTATTTGCCGGGCTATCTTCAGAGAAAACTTTCAAAGGAACTTTGCTAGGTTCCTCCCTGTCTATCACACTACTTCATGTTAAATTATAGTTATCTATGATATCTTCCTTCCTGGAGCAGATCTTATATCTAAATTCTTTTAGGGAATTAGAGAGAATGTCAAAGTTTTTTTCCTGAGTGTTTCTTTTCTTAAAAATAACCAGAATCACTATTTCAAAGGCATGTTTTAGGGTGGCAAACTCTGCTTCCCCTCAACTCCACATCCTGGTATTCCAACTATGTATTACGTACGTACAGTACCAGCTCTCAGGTTTAGAGAAACCCTTGTTTCCAATAAGCTTGTTTCTCTGAGGGTGTGTTGGAAGGTAATTTTCAGAAAGAAAAATCATGACTCATACAAATATAAAAATGAGCATGTACTAAAGATTTTTATTTTATTCATATAATGTGAGAGAACAAAGAGAAATCATAATCAGTTCAAAGGAAAAGTCAAAAGCATAAATTAATATGTAATCAAGGAATTGAATTGCAAATGAAGGCAAAACCGGTTTTCCACAGGTCGGAGGGAAGTGAATCAAACTCTAGAACCAGAGTTCGCATGCCTATTGATTACCTTCAGTTTACAGAGGTGCACGGTATCTCAAAGACAAGTTGTAGCCCTAGAATCAGACCTGTAAAGGTGTGGTATAGCCACTATGTAGTTTTCCATCATTAAAGTACTAATCTTTTTCAGGATCCAAATCCTTCACTTGCACTCAGTTGTTTAGTCAACAAATATCAAAGAGCTACAACATAGCAGGTACAAGTAATGATAGAATAAAGCAACTAAATATATGTTGCTTTAAAAATCCAGTTAAATGTTTGTGCCTTTGTGTTCATTTTTCCGTGTGTATCTTAAGTCAGTGGTCCTTTGCATTTCCACTTCAGAATTTTCAGTTCTTCTACCATTATGGGAACTTTTGTTATTTGTAATTTATCTGTGTTTTGAATGTACAGCCTTAGCTTGGAAAACATAAAATCTCAGATACCACATTTTACTGTGTATAATGTGCACTTTTTTGCCCAGATCTGTGAGGGAAAAATAAGGATATGCATTATATATGTGTAGTACTAATTCCATATCTATATAAATGTTTTTAATTCTTTTATTCATAGGTAAAAGTGTAACTCTAGAAATCAATAACAATATCCGTACACAAAATGATACCCTGCAATACAATAATCAGGGTTTTTTATATAGAAAATATTTCATACATAAAATTTTTGGTACCTTGTATCTGTTCTTGTGTTTTGTAATTATTTGTTACAATTTCTTCCACCATGTTAAAAAAGAAATGCTAAAATTCCTTTATAATACAAAAAACAAGTACCTAAATATAAACAAATAAAAATTTGAATTAAAAAATGAAAATGAAAGGTTTTTTTCCTGAAAGTTTGGGCCAAAAACATGGGTGCACTTTATACACAGGACCACATTATACCCAGCAAGATATCGTAATTCTGTTAGTCGTGCTTGCTTGATGAGTATTTTGTCCAAAGGGAGAAAAAGAACATGATTTCAGAATACTCTGGCTACTCTTTTCAAATTTTTTTGCTTTTAATACATGATTTTTAAAGCATTATAGATTCAGAACAAAACTGAGCAGAAACTAGAGTTTTTGTAAATCCCTTGCCCCACCCCCACCCTGATCCCATGCACAACCTCCCCCATTATAAACATCCCCAACCACAGGGGCACATTTTTTACAATCAGTGGAGTTACACTGACACATCATTGTCACTCAATCTTCATAGTTTACTTTGGGGTTCATCTTTGGTGTTATACATTATATGGGTTTTGACAAATGTGTAACATGATCCACCTTTCTAGTATCATGCAGAATAGCTTTACTGCCCGCCAAAATCCTCTGTCTTCTACATATTGATTGCTTATCCCCCCAAGCCCTGGAAACCACTGATCTTTTTACTGTCTCCATGATTTTGCCTTTAAGGTTCCTTCCATATTTTTTATTTGCTTGATAGCTCATTTCTTTTTAGCACTGAACAATATTCCATTGCCTGAATGTACCACAGCTTATTTATTCGTTCACCTGCTGAAGGACATCATGGTTGCTTCCAAGTTTTGGCAATCATGAATAAAGCTGCTGTAAACATCCATGTGCAGGATTTTATATGAACATAATTTTTCAACTCCTTTAGGTAAATACCAAGGAGAGTGATTGCTAGATTGTATTTAAGAGCATCTTCAGTTCTTTTATAAGAAACTACCCTACAAAACAAAACAAAACAACGGGGAGTTCCCTAGTGGTATAGTAGTTTAGGCTTCGGCGCTGTCAACACTGCAGCCTGGGTCCGATTCCCAGCCAGGGAACTACCCACATTAAAAAAAAAAAAAGAAACTACCCTGCAGCTTTTTAAAATCAGCTTTAACAAGGGACAATCAATTGCATCTATTTAGAGTATAAAACTCCATGACTATTTAAAGATGTGTATGCCACGAAACCACCAGTACAATCAACCTACACAACATTCCTGTCTTCCCGAAAAGATTCATGTTCCTTTGCAGTCCACCCCTCACTCTGTTGATTAATGTTCTTCATCACCACAGATTAGTTTGCTTTTTAAAAAATTATTTTGTATAAATGGAATTGTATAGTATGTACTCTTGCTTATGGTTTCTTTCACATGCATAATGATTTTGAAATTCACCCATGTTTTGATGTGTCAGTAATTCATTCCTTTTTATTGCTGAGTCGAATATCATTATATGGATATACTACCATTATTTGTTTATCCATTCACCTATTGATGGACTTTTGGATTGTTTCCAGTTTGTAGCTATTGTGAACAAAGCTGTTATGAACACTTGTGTACAAGCCATTGTGTGGGCATAGGTTTTCATTTCTCTTGGGTAAAATTACCTAGCAGTGAAAAGGTTGGGCTGTATGGTAGATGTACATTTAATTTTTAAGTAACTGCTAACCAGTTTTCTAAGGTGGTTGTACTATTTCCATTCCCTCTAGGGTTGTAAGAGTTCCAGCTGCCCCACACCCTTGCCAACACTTACTATCTATAGTTTCAGCCATTCTGATGGGTGTCTGGTGGTTACCTCATTGTGATTTTAATTTGCATTTCTCTGATGACTGAAGATGAGCATGTTTTTTTGTGTGTGTGCTTCCTGGCCATTCCTAATCTTCTGTGAAGTGGCTGTCAAATCTGTATTTTTTTTTATTGCTAAACGTGGGTGACATTGGTTAGTAAAAATGACGTTAAGTTCCATGTGTACAATTCTACAACACATTGTCTGTGTGTTGCATTATGTGTTCACCACCCAGAGTCAGTTCTCCTATCACCATGTCTTTGCACTCCCTCCGTCCTTCCCACCCACTCCTGCCTTATCCTCAGGTAACCACTAAACTATTGACTGTGTCCATTAAATTTTTTTGTTGTTGTTGCTTTCAGTTTTATATTCTACATACGAGTAAAGTCATATGGTTCTTGGTTTTTTCTGTCTGGCTTATTTCGCTTAGCAGGCTGAGTAATATTCCAACTTCTTTATCCAGTCATCTATTAGAGAACACTTTGGTTGTTTCCATGACTTGGCCACTATAAACATTGCTGTTATGAACATTAGAGTGTGTATAACTTTGCAAACTAAGGTTTGCAATTTTGGGGAACCTCCATACCGTCTTGTAGTTTTATCAATTTGTATTCCCACCAGCAGTGTATGAGGGTTCCTTTTTCTCTACAGCATCTCTAACACATGTTATTCCTTCTCTTGTTGATGATAGCCTTTGTAACAGGTGTGTGGTGGTATCTTATTGTTTTGATTTGTGTTTCCCTAATAGCTAATGAGGTTGGGCATTTTTTTCCTATAGCTGTTGGCCATTTGCATATCTTTGTATGAGAAGTGTCTGTTCAGGTCCTCTGCCCACTTTTTAATTGGGCTGTTTGTTTTATTGTTGTTGAGTCGTACTAGCTCTTTATATATTCTCGATATTAGCCCCTTATCAGAGGTGTTATTTGCAAATATTTTCTCCCATTTAGTTGGTTGCCTCTTTGCTTTGTTGATCGTTTCTTTTGCGGTGCAGAAGCTTTTTAGTTTGATATAGTCCCATTCATTTATTTTTGCTTTCACTTCCCTTGCCTTTGAGATCAAGTTTATGAAGTCTTCCCTTACTTCTTGTAAGAAGTTTACTGTTTCATGTCTTATGTGGAGGTTTTTGACCCATTTTGAGTGAATTTTGGTATATGGTGACAGTTCACAGCTCAGATTCACTCTTTTGCATGTGGTTTTCCAATTTTCCCAGCATCATTTACTGAAGAGGCTTTGTTTTCTCCATTGTACATATTCGCTCCTTTGTCAAAAATTATCAGTCTATATATTTGTGGGTTTATTTCTGGGTTTTCGATTGTGTTCCATTGGTCTGTGTCTGTTTTTCTGCCAATACCAGACTATTTTGATTATGGACACTTTGTAGTAGGTTGAAATTGGGAAGCCTCCATCCTTATTCTTTTTTTGTAGAATGGCTTTGGTGATTCAGAGTTTTTTTGTGCTTCCATATAAATCTGATGATTTTAAAAATCTATTTCTTGAAGGAATGTTTGTGGGATTTTGATGGGAATTGTGGTAAATCTGTATGTTGCTTTGGGTAATATGGTCATCTTAACTATGTTGAGTCTTTCAATCCATGAACAAGAAATATCTTTCCATTTCTTTGTGTCCTCTTCAGTTTCTTTTAGCAGTGTCTTAAGTTTTCAGTGTTTAAGTCCTTTACATTCTTTATTAAGTTTATTCCTAGGTATTTTATTCTTTTTGTTGCTATCACAAAAGGTATTTTTTTTCTTATTTCATTTTCTGAAGTTTCATTGTTAGTATATAGAAATGTGATTGATTTTTGTATATTGATTTTTTATCCTCCAACTTTACTATATTCATTTATTGTTTCTAATAAATGATGGAGTCTTTAGGATTTTTTTCTTTTTATGTTAAATTTATTGGAGTGACATTGGTTAGTAAAATTACATAGGTTCCAGGTGTACAATTCTACATTAGATCTTTAGGATTTTATATATAAAGGATTATGTCACCCACAAAAAGTGACAATGTAACATCTCTCTCAATTTAGATGCCTTTGATTTCTTTGTCTTGCCTGATTGCTCTGGCTAGATCTTCCAGTACTATGTTGAATAGCAGTGGTAACAGGGGACATCCTTGTCTTGTTCCTGACTTTAGGGGAATGGGCTTCAGCTTTTCCCCATTCAGTATGATGTTAGGTGAGGGCTTGTCATATATGGCCTTTATTATGTTGAGGTATTTTCCTTCTATATCCATTTTATTAAGTGTTTTGATCATAAATGGATGTTGTATCTTGTCAAATGCTTTTTCTGTATCAATGATATAATCATATCATTTTTATCTTTTATTTTGTTTACGTGGTATATCATATTGATGGATTTGCATATGTTGAACCATCTTTGTGCCCCTGGGATAAATCCCACTTGATGGTGGTGTATAATCTTTTTAATGCATTGTTGTATCGTATTTGCTATAATTTTGTTTAGGATTTTTGCATCTGTGTTCATCAGAGATATTGGTCTATAGTTTTGTGCGTGTGTGTGTGTGTTATCCTTACCAGGCTTTGGTATTAGGGTAATGTTGATCCCAGAGAATGAGTTGGGAAGTATTGCTTCTTCTTAGTTTTTTGGAAGAGTGTAACGAGGATTGGTGTTAATTCCTCTTTGAATGCTTGATAAAACTCATTTGTGAGACCATCTGATCCTGGGCTTTTGCTTTTGGGAAGGTTTGGGATGATTGTTTGAATTTTCTCACTGTTGATTGATCTATTTAGATTGTCCAGTTCTTCTTGGTTCAGTCTAGGTAGACTATATGTTTCTAGAAACTTGTCCATTTCTTCTAGGTTGTTAAATTTGGTAGCATTTAGCCCTTCAGAGTATTCTCATATGATCCTTTGTATTTCTGTGGTATCAGTCATAATTTCTCCACTTTGATTTCTAATTATGTTTATTTGTGTCTTTTTTTTCCCTTGGTGAGCCTCGCCAGGGGGGTTATCAATTTTATTAAATTTGTTAAAGAGCCAACTCTTTGTTGTAGTAATTTTTTCTATTGATTTTCTCCTCTCTATTTCATTTAGTTCTGGTCTAGTTTTCATTATTTCCTTCCTTCTGTGAATTTTGGGCTTTTTTAGTACTTTTCCTAGTTCTTTAAGGTGTGATATTAGGTTGTTTACTTGTGATTTTTCTATTTCTTGAGATAGGCCTGTAATGACATATATTTCTCTCTTATTACTGCTTTTGCTGCATCCCAATAATGTTGATATGTTGCATTTTCATTGTCATTTGTTTCTATGTATTTTTAATCTCTTGTTTCTTCTTTGATCCAGTCATTTTTAATAACATGTTGTTTAAGCTGCATGCATACGAGGTGTGACATTTAAGTTCATGAACTTGCCACTATGCGCTTACGTTGGCAGCACTGTACAAACAGTTCAGTAAGGTTTCATGACCTTAGTATATCTGTGTCTCACAGCTGTGTTCATGTTGACACGTGGCAGTGTCTTGCTGAGTGGCATTCATTATTTTTGTTGCATGTTTTTGTGTGCCATCACAAGAATGTCAGAGCTTCAATTAGAGCAATGAACAAACATTAACTTTCTTGTTAAACTTAGCAAGAGTGGAAATAAAATCAGGGACACACTAATCTAAGTTTATAGAGATAATACTATGAACAAAACAGCAGTGTATGAATGGATTAAACATTTTTCTGAGGGGAGAGAAAGCATCACTGATGAAGACTAGTCAGGACAGCCGGTAATGAGCAGAATTGATTAAAACATTGCAAAAATTCATCAAATTGTGTGTTGTAATTGTCAGCTGAGTATGAGAAGCATAGCAGAACAAGTAAATGTCAAAAGAGAAATAGGAAAACCTGAACTGAAAATCTTGGCATGAGAAAGGTGTGTACAAAAATGGTCTCAAAGGAGCTCACTCATGAACAAAAGCAAAGGAGAGTTGAAGTTTGCCAAGACCTTTTGGAGAGGCAAGACGATGTTCGGGGCTGTGTTATCACTGGTCATGAAACATGGGAATCTGAAACAGTGTCAAAGTGTACAATAGACGTCAGTCAATTCTCCACAAACAAAAAAGTTCCCTCAGTCCAAATCAAGAGTCAAAATGATGTTGCTAATTTTTTTGATATTGGAGAGATTGTTCATTATGAATTTGTACCAACTGGACAAATAGTCCACCAAGGTTACTGTTTGGAAGTACTGAAAAATCTGTGTGGAAAAGTTGGGCAAAAACAACCAGAACCTTTTACCAGCTCATGGCTCTGGCATTATGACAACGCACCAGCTCACATGGCACTGTCTGTAAGAGATTTTAGGCAATAAACAAATAACTTTATTGGAACACTCTTCCTACTCACCTGATCTGGCCCCCAAAAGACTTTTTTCTTTACCCAAAACACAAAGGAAATATTGAAAGGAATACATTTTTATGACATTCAGGACATCAAGGATCATATGATGATAGCTCTGATGGCCATTCCAGAAAAAGAGTTCCAAAATTGCTTTGAAAGGTGGACTACGTGCTGGCATTGTTGCATAGCTTCCCTAGGGGAGTATTTCAAATGTGACCATAGGAATATTCAGCAATGAGGTATGTAGCACTTTTTCTAGGATGAATTCATAAATTAATTGTCTGACCTTGTATGTGGGGTTTTTTTGCTTTTCTTTTTGTAGTTCATCTCCAGTTTCAAAACTTTGTGGTCAGAAAATATATTTGGGATGATTTCAGTCTTCTTGAATATGCTGAGGCTAGCTTTGTGACCTAGAATATGATCTGTCTTTGAGGATGTTCTATGTGCACTAGAAAAGAATATATAGTCTTGTGTTGTAGGATGAAGTGTCCCATAAATGTCGATTATGTCCAATTGCTATAATGTGTCATTTAAAGCTAATATTTTTTTATTTATGTTTGAATGATCTGTCCATAGCTATAAAAGGAGTGTTTAGGTCCCCTGCTATAACTATGTTTTTGTCACTTTCCACTTTTTATTTCTGTTAGTAGTTGTTTTGTAAATTTTGGTGCTCCCTGATTGAAGATATATTAATAGTTGTCATGACTTCTTGTTGTATTGTTCCCTTTAGCCTTATGAAATGTCCATCTTTGTTTCCTAGTATCTCTTTTATCCTGAAATCTGTTTCATCAGATATAAGTATGGCTACACCTGCTCTTCTCTAGATGCCATTTGCTTGGAACATTTTTTTCCACCCTTCAACTTCGAGTCTGTATTTGTCCTTGTGGCAGAGCTGTGTTACTTAGAGGCAGCATATGGTTGGGTTTTGTTTTATAATCCAGTCTGCTACTCTGTGCCTTTTTATTGGTGAGTCCATTTACATTTAGGATGATGATTGATATATGAGGATTTCCTCTAGCCATTTTATCTTTTGTTTTCTGGTAGCTTGGAGTCGCAGTGTCATCTTTGCTTTTTCTTTCTGTCATTTACTTTAGTTTAATGATGTTCTATGATTTTTCCTTCTGTTTCCTCATTTTTTTGTTTGTTTTTTTGTCATGTTTCTCAGTTCTGAGTTTTTATGAATGCTTACCATGAAGTTTATGTAAAAGAAAGTTTCATATATCTAGTGGTTCCTTTTATTAAGCATGCTTCTTATCACCATTCTCTTTTGGAAATTTAAACCTTTACTTCCACCCCTTGTCTGTTTTGGTTGTCCCAACTTTTCTCTATTTGTTTTGACTTTTTGTTTCTGGTCAGATAGCCTCCTTCAGGATGTCCTGAAATGCCAGCCTTAATGCTGAAGAATTCCCCCAGGTTCTGTATGTCTGAAAAGGTCTGTATTTCCAGTTCGTATCTAAAAACTAACATTGCTAGATAAATTATTTTTGGCTGGTAATTTCTCTCATTCAATATTTTGAATATTGAACTCACTCACTCCTGGCTTGTAGAATTTCTGCTGACAAGTCTGATGATAGCCTGATGGGCTTTTCTTTATAGGTTATGGTCTTCATTTCCCTGGCTGCTTTGAGAATTCTTTCATTGTCTTTGATATTTGACATCTTCAGTATAATATGCCTTGGAGAAGGTCTTCTGGAATTCAAGTAGTTAGGGGTCCTGTTTTCTTCTTGAATTTGGGGTTCCGGTTCTTTCCATAAGTTCGAAATGTTCTCGTCTACTATTTGTTTAAGTAAGCTCTCTGTGGAATTCTGTTGTGCCCCATCTGGTATCCTCATTATTCTTATGTTGCTCTTTCTAAAGGAGTCAGATAATTCTTGCAGAGTTATTTCATTTCCTTTTACTCTCAAATCTCTCTTTTCTTCCCTCTGTGACATTTCCATATTTCTATCTTCAGTATCACTAATTTTTACCCCATCTGGTCAGCCCTGCTTGCTATGGTATTTATTTCATTTTTCATTCCTTTTATCACATTGTTTATCTCCAGAATTTCTATTTGGTTCTTTTTTTATAGTTTCAGTTTCTTTTTAAAGTATTTCTTTTGTTTACAGATTTCCTTCCTGAGGTCATTTAGTGGCCTCTGAGTACACAGCCAGCTTTCTTTGATCTGAGATTTTTTCAAAACTACAGTCTTGAATTCTGCGTCATTTAGATCATATATTTCCATATCTTTAAGTTGCTTTTCTGGAGATTTTCCATTTTCTTTCTGAGCAGCTTTGTTCCCTAGGGTGCTCATTTTTTATGGTGTATCTCTTCCTGGGCATAAAAACTTTTACCCTGGCAGATATGAAGAGGTCTTTCTTTTGCTTCCCAGTTGGTATCACTGCAGCATCTTACCATATTTTCTCTTTGTTATTTGGTCTTCTCACATTGGGAGATTTCCTGGAAGGTGGGCTTCTCTTCTTTGACCCTGTCTCCTTGGTCTCAGTGCACCTCCTCTTTGAGAAGATGTGATGGGCAATAGTATTCTATGCTTCTGAGATCTCAGGACAGGCAGAAGCTGCCATGCCTGTGTTTTGCAGTTTCTCTGAGCCTCCTGTTGGTTTCCATGGGGAAAGGTGGGGATGGGGTTAGTGGGGAAAGTTGCCGGCTTGTTTGCATCACAGGGTAATGATGGCTTCCTGGTTTCCCAGTTACAGCTAGCTGTAAGCAGGCACCAGGTGGAGTTGTGGGGGCGACCTTTGGGAGACAGTAAGGGAAAGCAACCGAACTCTGTGTCTGTGGTTCTGCCGGGCAATGAAGTCAGTGCAGGTTACAACTGCTGAGTGTCCTGAGATTACAGTCCGGAGTGCTGGGCTTAGCCATAACATAATTCTGTCCTTCCATCAAGAGTGTACTGGGTGGGATGGATTCATGCCACTGCTCCACCTTTCTCGTTTCTCCTGAGCCCACCCTTTGCCTAGGATTGTGTTTTACTCAGGTCAGCATTTTCACAGCTGTCAGTTCTCAGTCTCTAGCTTACCCAGGGCCGATTTGTGGTCAAGTCAGCTCGTTGTACCTGTCAGCTCCTGGTACTGACCTTTGCATTCCAGGTGGGGCTCTAACTTTCACCGGGCAGTATAGCATGACTTAGCTTGGGCTGTAACTCATCCATGGCCATGCCAGGCTTCAGCTGCCTGAGCCTTTGCCCTTGTCACTGCTCAGCCTCCAACCTGCCTGGGGTTGTGCTGCACTTTAGTTCCCAGGCCCTCACCTCACTCACTCATCTGCCACACGCTCTGCAGCCCTGTCTCCACACTGCTCCTTTCCCTTTGCCTCTTTTTCTCTGACCTTTACGTGTTTTCTTGGGATGAATGGGTCTCTCTGCTGAAGCTATAGGTTGCTTAGAAATTCCCTTGTTCAATTTTAATTATTCAATTTGTTGTATTTTCTAGAAGAGGTTTCAAGAATCTTCTCTTGCACTGCCATCTTGGTTGCATCTCCTCTCAAATGTTTTACCTTCTTACTGTATTCTAAAGGTTCTTTGTATATTCTAAGTAAGTCTTTTGTAAGATGTTTATGTTGTAAATACTTTCTCCCATTCTGTGGCTCTCCTGGTAACTATGTGAAATATTTGAGCCACTGAATGAGACTGTAGGGGAGGAAAAAAAATACTACTTTTTCCTCTATCCTTCTAGGTTTTCTGGCTTGAAGCCCTGCAGATTAGATTAACAAGAGTGAAATACAGTTTTACTATTATTATTTACTATTAACACAAGAGAACTCAGTGATGAGTAACTCAAAGGAATGGGTAGTGGCATCTTAACAAAAAATAATAAGTTTGTAGAGAAGTGACAAGACAAAGGAAAGGGGGCTTAGGAATGGGCCATAAGGGTTGTTTTAATAACCCTAGAACTGCCTCTGGTGATTAAGAATTGTCCTGCCCCTCCTCTTGGTAGAGAGGGCAAAGGCAGAGAGTTGTTCTTGTGTCTGCTTCTTCTCAATTGCCTTCAATTCAAAATGATCCTTATGTCAAAGTAGCATGTTTTGGGGTGGCATTTTCTGATTTCCTACAATATCATAATAGATTATATGGATTTTTAAAGTCAAACAATAAATATTTTTTGAACATTTACCATCTGTCATTGCGCTAGGTGCTTTCCATGATATCTCATTTAATCAATTGCAGGGCTCTTACATTATTCAGCTCTGCTGCAGAAGCTCATTTAAGCACTATTTTTGTCTGCAATTTACTGGTAAGGAAATGTACCTTTGGAAGGGTTTAGTAATTTTATTTAGGCATACTGTTAATGTTTTTCATCACGATACTGTATGTCCCTAAGCAAAATTACTATTAAAAATATATTTTACTGGAAATCTAACATATGAGTATAAAGATATAGATACATACAAATATATGAGGCTTTGCAAACTATCCATATGCAATATGAAAAATAGAGGCATATTTTATAGCTGAATATTTTCTGGACAGCCTTCGTACATATGTTTTCATCTTAGGCAATTTGAAAGATATAAGAAATGAGATGAAATTCATGTTCTAAAAGAAAACATGAAAAGAGAAACATGTATACATACACCATAGAAATTGTGGTAAGTACAAGGAAGCATTTGTTAGACATTCAATCTAAGATATCCCTGATGGGGTAGATTGTGTTTAAATATTAAATAGATGGATGTATTCCTTTCCCGTGGCTGTTGTAACACATTATCACCAACTTGATGGCTTAATACAACAGAAATTTATTCTCTCATAGTTATGAAGTCCAGAATCCAAAATTGTATTACCGGGTCAAAATCAAGGTGTCAGCAGGACCACACTCCCACAAGAGGCCCTGGAGGACAGTTTGTTCACGGCCTCTTCTGGCTTCCAGTGGCTGCTGGTATTCCTTAGCTTATGGCTGTCCCACTCAGACCTTCAAGGATGGCATCTTCAGATCCCTCTCATGGCCTTCTCCTCTGTGTGTGCATAATCTCCCTCTTAGAAGCATACCTGTGATTACATGCTGGGTCTACATGGATAGTCCAACATTTTCTCCCTATCTCAAGATCCTTAACTGAATCACCTTGCAAGGATATAAGGATACATATTGCCAGGTAAGGAAACATTCACAGGTTTCAGGGATTAGGAGATGGTAGCTTTGGGAAGGTTCTTTCTGAGCCTGCCACAGTGCAGATTATGGAGAAGATCATATTAAACAGGAAAGAATGTGAGTGAAAGCATGCGAACCAGAAACATACTGAATGCAATTAGAGAATAACAAGTGATCCTAAGCTACGAGTCCCTGTATGTGAGGAAATGGCATTGTGGGAGCAAAGCCTGGAAATATGTCAAGGGTGTTCAGTACCAGGTTGAAATTTGAATTACATTCCGTACATTGAGGGGAGTCGCTGAAGATTTTAGTACAAGACAATAAATAGGACCTGCTAATCTGTGTTTTAAGTACATAATTCTGGAGCACTGCAAGTGATGGCTTAGAGGCAGTAGGCCACTGAAGTGATTCAAAATGAGGATGTAAAAGAGGTAGGGTTTCCTTCATGTGTTCAGGAAAAGCTTTCAATGCATTACCTGCCATACACAGTTTCAGGTATTGGAGATGCAGTACCCAACAAGATAGCCCTTGTTTTCTGAGGGTTTCATTTTAGTGAGAGGGACATAGTTAATAAGTAAAATTAAATAATTTCAAATAATAGTGAATATCATAAGAAAACTCAGTGGAGACATACGCGAAAGTCGTGGCAGGACTAGTGGAACAGAGCGGGGTGGTAATGTTGGGGCATATAGTTTTGGAAGCCCTCTCTGAGGACAATCTGTTTGAATGGGATGACTTAAGGAGCCAGCCATGTGAAGAGCTAAGAGAAGGGCGTTCTAGCAATTGCAAAGGCTCTCACATCATTCAGCCCAGAAACCACAAACCTTACTTTCTTGTATCAGTAAGCATTTCGCTGTCACTCATTATATGGAAACTACAAGTTAGTTGTGGCTTTGCTCCAGGTGGCAGCTCTGCTCAGTGTGTCTTTATTCCAGGATCCAGGCTAAAGGAGTATCTCTTACCTAGACATGGACTCATATTAGAGGAGGGAAGAACTAGAGGCCAAGCCAGACCACACAACAGCATTTAAAGCTTCCCTGGCCATAGTATGGAGCATTCACTCACATTCCATTGACCAGAACACATCACATGGCCAATCTCAAAGTCATTCCTTCTGAAAAGGAGAGATGAATAATGTATTATACATAGAGTAATATAATCTACGACAGATGGGAACAAAGCTAGAGTGTTTAAGGCATAGGCAGAAGAAAGACTCAATGAGAATCGGGAATCTTGGTTGTTTGTACTCACTGACATATCCAAAGCAAAAGAGTACCTTGTACATAATAAGTATTCAATAAATATTTGTCACCAAGTGAATCAAAGCCAGTGTGGTAGAATGTAAGGGAGACATGAGATTTCACTCACTAGCAATCAATGAGGCAGCCTTAAAACTTGGTTTCCGTCATCTCTTCCCCCTAGCTCTCTGCTCCAGCAGCAGGAGGTTGAGCTCCCAACCTTTAGCTCCAATGTCTGGACCACTGTCCCTACCAGCCTTCGCATTTAGATGGACTCGAATAGACTGCAGTGGCCTGAGACCCCCTCCCTCCTCCTAAAGACAGCATTTCCTCCTCTTTTTCTGGGAAATACTCTTTTCCCCATTCCAAGTATGGCTTTCAACCATGTGCTATATTTATAGAAACACTATTCAGAGACATTGACAGATTCTAGCTGGGGTATCACACTGGAAGGGCTGGGGATTATGCAGTCGGGTCTGTACCATTTTTGATTGAGTAATGAGCACATCAAAAAGGTATCATCCAACAACAACAAAAAAAAATCACGATTTGACTGAATCTCTACACCTCACAATCGTGCCCTACACTGTTTTCTCTAATATCTTTTCACCATAACCTTAACAGCCGTGTTGATACAACACTTTTAAATTGTTGGGGAAATGCCACCATTCATTAGCCAAGACTACACCATTCAGAACTCTTCCCTAGAGTTTTTGAAATTGGAACTGGAGAAAGCCACTCTCTGCCCCTCTGCATAATGAAATTGGGAGGTATGACCTTCGCCTCATGTGGAGTAAGGCAGCAGACTGAGACTGGACGGAAACGTAAGGTGAAGCAGAGCCCTGGTGCCGTTCAGGTTTCTGGTTTCAGTGTCCCTTGAACTGGCTGCACCTCTTTCCTCCTCACGCAGACTTGAGCTTTCTAATAAATTCCTTTTCACCTAAACTGTTTCCGTCTGTGCAGCTAAGAAATCAGTTACTGTATTTGATAGTTTAGATTGACCTTAAGGAGCATTATATTGAGGATATTTGTCATCTTTCTTGTGATCATTAATATTTACATTACAATAGGGCTTTCACCGTCCAAGTCAGACTTTAAAGCTAAAGGAAATAGAGCAGGCACCGTGTAGTTAAATGCACAGTAGTTACACGGTACCTACAATTGCAAAACACCGGAAATAAATACCGCAATGATAGGGAAATGAATGAGTCAACCTGAAATATTACCTACAAATTAAAAGTAAAAACGTTATAACTAAGAAGGTTGATAAAATGCTTATGATACTGTTAAAAGAACTTTCTTTGTTCCAGCACCATTACTTTTTAAAGACGTAATCACATTCCGCTGTTTCTTTGCCAAGAGTGGCACCTAGTGGTCATTCTATTGAAGTGCACATTCAGCCTAAAACAGAGAAAAGAGATGCCGGTGGTTATTTCACCATCAGTTTGTGTTTGTAACATAGCAGAACAGTATATGTATACCAAGTATTAATCCCCGAAGTATTAATTAGCTCCAAGAAGCCACCTCATGGAGCTAGCTAGTCCAAAAATTATACAGGCCATGTAGATGTCCCATTGTACACCGAGGGCTCATATTCAATTCCCCATAAGATTCCAGGTTTATTTCAATTTCCTAATCTGAATCTACTCTGGGAAGTAGTTCTCAGACTATGAATATTTGCACCTACTGCTAGATGTTCATGTCTCTGGGCACTGTCAGTTGTCTTACACACCTCACCGCTGTATCAGTTTCTTCAGGCTGCCTTAACAAGGTACTGCAAACTAAGTGGCTTAAATAACAAAAATGTATCATCTCACAGTTTGGAGGCTAGAAGTGCAAGATCAAGGTGTTGGCAGGGTTGGTCTTTTTCTGAGGAGGGTGTGGAGGAATTGGTTCTGTGGGTCTCCTCTGGCTTCTAGTGATTTGCTGGCAGTCTTTGGCATTCCTTGACTTGTAGAAGCATCAGTCTCCACCTTCATCTTCATGTGGCATTGTCCCTGTATGCCAGGCTGTCTCCAAAATTCCCCCTTTTTGTGAGGACACCAGTAATCTTGGAATAGGGCCCACCCTAACAACCTCAACTTATGACATCTGCAATGAACCGTTTTTTTCCAAATAAAGTCACATTCTAAGGTACTGACTGTTAAGACTTCAACACATGGAGACACAATTCAGGGAGTTCTCTGGTGGTGCAGTGGCTTAAGGCTCCGGTGCTATCAGTGCTGCGGCGTGGGTTCGACTCTCATCTAGAGAGCTACCCACATACAAAAAAAAAAAGGCAAAAAAAAAAAAAAAAGAAAAGAAAAAGAGACACAATTCAACTCATAACATCCACCGATCTCATTATACCTCCAGACTTTATTTCTGCCATGTTGGTGTCAGGGTTAGTCACAAAATTGATTTGGTCAGTGAAATGTGGATAGAAGTGACATGTGTATGTCCATAAACAAAAACTTCTAAGAAGTTTTTCCGTCTGCTATGAAACTGACAGTCGTCCTCACAGAGGCTATTTCACAGCCTGTATCTCAGAGTGACAGTGACATGGAACAGAGCAGCAGTGGATATGTAGCATGAAGAAGAAACAAACCTTTATGTTTTTTAAACCACCAAGATTTGGGGCTTATTTGTTACTGAGGCATAGATTAACTTAAGCTGACTGACACTGTAAGTACCTAACTTGAGCTAACTGACACCCTAAGTTCACTCCTACCATGTGGGATTTTTGTCATTAATTCATCGGGTATATGTTGAAAACTTTCTGTGTGCTAGGCATAGTACTGTGTTGGATGCCATGATAGTTAATTTTATATGTCAAATTGGTTAGGCCATGGTACTCAGATATTTGGTCAAACAGCAGTTTAGATGTCTCCAAAGGTATTTTTCAGAGATTGACATTTAAGCCAAGGGACTTACCCTCCATAATGTAGTGGTCCTGATCCAATCGGTTGAAGACCTTAAGAGACGAAACACTGAGGGCCCCCACTCACCCCAAAAGAGGGGTTCTGCCTCCACCTTCCTTCAGACCCAAGCTGCAACATCATCTCTTCCTTGAGTCTCCAGCCTGCTGGAGTGCTCGGCAGCTTTCGAACTTGCCATCCCCCACAAATTGCATGAGCTAATTCCTTAAAATAAATTACTGTATATGAGATCTGACAATTAAGTTTGTGAACTCATCCTAGGAAAAAATGCTACATACCTCATTGCTGATTGTCAATATATTCACCTTCAAAGTACTCCCCTTAGGAAGCTATGCACTGATACCATCACCTAGTCCACCCTTCAAAGCAATTTTGGAACTCTTTTTCTGGAATGACTATCAGAGCTGTCATCATATTACTTACCCTTGATGTCCTGAATGTCATAAAAATGTCTTCCTTTCAATACTTTCTTTATCTTTAGGTAAAGAAAAAAGTCCTTGGAGGCCAGACCAGGTGAGTAGGGAGGGTGTTCCAATATAGTTATTTGTGTACTGGCTAAAATCTCCCTCAAAGACAGCGCTGTGTGAGCTGGTGCATTGTTGTGATGCAAGAGGCATGAGTTGGTAAGAAGTTCAGGTTGTTTTTATTTTTTCATGTAGCCTTTTCAGCACTTCCAAGTAGTTATCTTGGTTGACTGTCAAGTTGGTACAAATTCATAATGAACAATCCCTCTGATATCAAAAAAAGGTCAGCAACATCTTTTTGACTCTTGGTTTGGACTGACGGAACATTTTTGGTTGTGGAGAATTGATTGACTTCCATTGTGAACTTTGATGCTTTGTTTCAGGGTTGTATTGGTACACCCATATTTCATTGTTCTTGCCTTTCCAAAAGGTCTTGGCAACCGTTGTCTCTCCTTTGCTTTTGTTCATTGGTGAGCAACTTTGGGACCATTTTTGCACACACCTTTCTCATGCCAAGATTTTCGGTTAAGATTTTCCTTTTTCTGTATCTGTGCATACTTGGTCTGCTATGCTTCTCACAGTCAGTCAACAAATTTTTGCAATGTTTCGTCAGTTCTACTCATTACTGGCCACGCTGACCTCTCTTCATCAGCGACACTTTCTCTACCCTCAGAAAAACATTTAATCCATTTGTACACTGCCGTTTTCTTTATGGCATTATCCCCATAAACTTGGACTAACATGTCTCTTGATTCCACTCTTGTCAAGTTTAACAAGAAATTTAATGTTTGTTGCTCTAATTCAAGCTCTGACATTCTCTCAACAGCACTCAAAAACACATAGCAGCAATAATGAATGTCACTCAGCAAGACACCGCCACACATTGACATGAATACAGCTGGGAGACACAGATACACAAAAGTTATGACTGAGTTGTTCGTACAGTGCTGCCAACATAAGCACACAGTGGCAAGTTCGTGAACTTAATTGTCAGTCCTCCTATATGCATATCCTCTTGGTTCTGTTTCTCTACAGAAACCAAATTAGTACACACACAGTAGTGAACAAGCTAGCAATAGTCCTTGTAGAGTTTACAGTGTAAGAAAGGATACAGACAAATAAACAGAAAAATTACAATGTTATATAGCAATGCCGGAGAGTATTCCATGTAATAAAAGCACGTACGAGGAGCACCTACCCTTAACTTGGGGAATCTGAGAAGATTCTCTGGAGGAAATGAAGTCTAACTTGAGAACTGAAGGTAGGTTAGCCAAATGCAGAGACAGGGTGATGGGGACCAGGGATTAGATTGAGTATAGAACATGTAGTCTCTAAATAGGGACTTTATTCCCTCAAATGGGGAGAAAATTGGTGTTTGTCAGGTGAAATAAACCTTAGTTATTACAATGTTTTGTGACCCTGCAAAGCTTAACTCTATTTGATAAAATCTTATTCCTTAATATTTAATGCAGGAGTGGGGGAGATGATTAGAACAAATGTCTAAAATGTCTCCTTGAGGGGGTAGCAGTGATTAAAAAAAGAAAAAGAGGTCGAGAAACATCGGTATAGAAAGACCAGATTGGGTAGAGGAATGATCAATCACATCTGGAGCTACAGGCGTGACAGAACATATTTGAAATACTGGAATGAATGGTTGAGGCATAGAGTTGGGAAGGAGTGGAGGCCAGGAGAGTAGTGAGAGGAAGCTGTTGTAGCCACAGTTTTTAAAAAAAAAAACAACCTGAAAATGGGGAGTTCCCTGGTGGTGTAGTGGCGTAAGGCTTTCAACGCTGGCGCTGTCAGCGCTGCGGCCTGGATTCGATTCCCAGCCAGGGAGCTACCCACATACCAAAAAGCGAAAAAGAAAAAAAAACCAAACAAACAAAATACCTGAAAATGTGTTAGAACTCCATTGGCTAAATTGGACTTTGTGTCCAAATTACCTACTGCAACTAAGCTCTTTTTTGTATATAAATCTGAACTTTGTGTTTGTAGTCACATACTGAATGAATCATTAACATTTAAACATTTTTTAGAGATGGTAAAGGACAATTGTTTCTCTTTTTCTATCATTTTGGGACATTTTCGCTTTATAAGCGTCGTTTCTAGAATACATCGTGTTCAGGTGGGTGCTTAATTATAATGCTCTTCTGGAAGGCACATTAACCTCTGGAGAATTTCCACGTGCTTTACTTCACAGGAGCTTCAAAGATTAAAAATATGAAAGTAAAAAGGTATTTTCTCTTGATTCTGTTATTGGGAATAGAATGAGAACAATGGCCTATTTAATAACCATTATCATTGTCGTCCTCCCAGATTGAATTAAAATTACTTTAATATTCTATTAGGAAAATCTTTGCAAATAAGCTGCCAATCATTTTTTTCTTATTTCCAGCAGCTTGTTAACAGTGAGCTCACAGCTCATTCAGTGCTTTTGAGAAATAGTGTCAATTTAATTCTAGAATCTAAAGAACTCTAAAAAAAATGTATGCTGTAATATAATTTTAACTTGTAATATTTTCCTATAACAGCCCTAGCTTGTATTACATTAAGTAGTACCCTTCTTGTGAAACCAGTAATACATCTTACCTAAATGAATTCAGACTCAAGATATTTTTAAAGCTGACTTTTTTTTAGTATCATTATTATTCTCTTTGGTACATTGCAGGTCTTTAAACTGATTTATTTTTAGGCAAGGATATTTGGGTACTTATGTGAGAAGATGAACATATAAGGTTCATAAGAAAAAAGCACTGCTTAGGACAATAGGTGGGAGAGGACAATAGGTGGCAGTTCTGCTGCCTCAGAACTTTTATTAGAGTCTAGCTTTGTCTTTATGATGCTGTACTTCCAGGTTGACAGTAGGGAAAAGAGTCTCTCATGATATTCTGGCATTTTTTAAATTTTGATTAACATTTTTTTTTACAAGTTTTCTTTTTTCTTTAATTGTGGTAAAATACACATAACAAAAATGACCATTTTAACCATTTTTTTTCTTAATTGTGTTAAAATATACCTCAAATAAAATTTACCATTTTAAAGTATACAGTTCAGTGGCGTTAAGTCATTCACATTGTTTTGTGACCATCAATCACTACAAGTTATCTTCAGAACTTTTTCATCTTCCCAAACAGAAACTCTGATTAACATTTTAAAACCTTTTCATATTTATATCTTTCAGAAAATGAGTTTGAAATTTAAAAATGCAAAACGAATCGAAGGCCTTGATAGTAATGTGTGGTGAGTACTTTGGGATGAACAATACTAATTTGGTGAATTTTTTTTCTATGCATTTTTATATCCTTACTTGGGAATTTTTTGCCTTATCTATGACCTGTTCATAAATGCACTTATTTTAACTTATCCATTAAATGGAAATGGAAGGAAGTTAACAATCCATACCCTGATTTATTCATTTAGCAAATGCATTGAGACCTCTGTTAGGCACTGGAAATAGAGAAAATACAGATTTGGTTGATGACCTCATGGAACTTAACTTATAACCCACAAACTTTTCTTATTAGCTCTACTCTCTTACCATTGATAAGAGAATCTAGCAGTGGCTGGTATGATTGAGAAGAATATATATGATTAAAATATGGGTATCTTGGGATTGAGATTTGTAAGGAATATTAAGTTCATTTCTTCAGCCATCATTTGAAGTGATGTCATTTTGTAGATGGTAAAATTTTTGTTGGGACCTCATTTTTTTTTTCTTAATCTGTTTGACTAAACTACGTCTTATTTTTCAGTTTAATGGTAAGACTGAGATATAAAAAGTTAATTTTTTTATAATAATTACAGCGTGATTAATACTAGTTTGGTTTTTTTTTTAATCTTAGGATTGAATTTACCAAGTTGGCTGCAGACCCCTCTGTTGTGAATCTTGGCCAAGGCCTTCCGGATATACCCCCTCCTCTATATGTAAAGGAAGAATTATCAAAGATTGCAGCAGTTGATAGCCTGAATCAGTATACACGGGGCTTTGTAAGTATAGGAAGACCGTGTAGGCCATGAGTTGATATTTTATAGTGTATTGTATATGGACATAGTTCTGTCACTTGTATGTAATCAGCTTTCTGGGACCACCTGTCCTGACCTGATAACCAGAGGAACCCCCACCCTTGCCCTTACCTCCGAGGATGTACTGTTTCCTACTTCCAGCCCCTCCACAGTCTTGTCTGGGTCCTTCCTTTACTGCTGTTCCAGGATAGTTCTATGGCAACAAGGGAGGTAGAATATTCTCTTGAAATATGTGTTTCTTTCCTGTTAACACTTATGCAGTCTCAGTACTGGCCTCTTAATGAATATCCTCTATTTCCAACTAGTTACTTTTTTCTCCTGTACCTCAGTCCAACCCCCATACTTCTGTAATTAAACACCAAGGATATCCAGAAGTTTTCTAGATTCTACAAAAAAACTACCACAAGCTAGTAAGTGAATTGAGCAAGGCTGCAGGACACAAGACCAATACACAAAAATCAGTCATATTTCTGTATACTAAAAATGAACAGTAGGAAAGTAAAAAAGGTTTTAAATACCATTTATAATACCATCCCAAACATGAACTATTTGGAAAGTAAAAACATTTTTAAATACCATTTATAATACCATCCCAAACATAAACTATTTAGAACTGAATTTTTAAACTATATGTTAAATCTGTACACTGAAAACTCCAATATATTGCTGAAAGAAATTAAATAATATCTAAATAAATGGAGTAATAAGTGATGTTCATGTATTGAAATGCTAAATATTGATAGGATGACATTTCTCCCTAAATTAATTCATAGCCAAGTTTGTCATACTGTCACCTGTAGCTGAATCTGACCCGCTCCTGATTTTGTAAAAAACATAAAAGTTTTATTAAAACATAACCATGACCAATCATTTACATATTTTCCAGTTTTTGTAAATGTATGTGAGTGTGTATATATACATGTTTTTATATTAGTATAAGCATTGGAAATAGTGCTGCACTATCACCAGGCTAAAGACATTGGTCACCTCAAGAATGGGAGGGAAGTGACGAGGAGAAATCATAAATTTTCCTTACACTTTTTTGCCTAGTTTAATTATATGAAGCATGAATTATTTTTGTAATTTAAAAAAACTAGAAAACACAGACCTTTTATCATTCTAAGGAAAGATGTTTACTGTTTATAATTGCTTTTAGATCCCCCTTTGCTAGAATTTGTTAGACCTGGTATGAAAATGAAGGAAATTTTGGATTTCAAAGAGTGGTGACAATCTTCTCTTGCTCCTTCCATAATTCATGTATATTTTTTGAGCTTGAACTTACGTGGTCTTGTTCTCTTGCTATTATTTTTTTAATTTAATGGCTATGTCCTATCACCTCCTCTATTATTAATTTATACCCAGTTTCTATAGTATTATAATATCTCCTAATTTCAAAATCTAAAAATATGCCATAGCTTTCTTTTTATTGATTTAACTCAGTTAGGATCTGGGACATACTAGCCCAACCTTGTCCTACCTGCAGCCCATGGATGCATGCAGCCCAGGATGGCTTTGAATGTGGCCCAACATAAATTCATAAACTTTCTCAAAATGCTATGAAAATTATTCATGGACCTTTTTTTTAGTTTACCAGCCATCACATATTATGTGTGGCCCAAGACAATTCTTCTTCCAATATGGCCCACAGAAACCAAAAGGTTGGACACCCCTGTACTAGCCAGTATTCTAAAAGGAATGAAAAGATGACAAATAAATACATCTTTGACCAAAAATGTCCCCTTTTCTTCATATGAACTGGGGTCAACAACTTAGGAGAAACCTAAGACCCTTCTACCTCACAAAGCTAGAATATATCCAGCTAACCTCCCTATTCTCCTACATCCTGACCCAGTTTTTATTCCTCCAGAGTCCAAGTGCTGTTCAGACAAAGTCACATGACCTGCACTTGGATGCTCACTAGCTAGTGAGGGAGAATCAAGGTGATGTCCCCAAAAGCAAAAAAGAGAGAGTAGATGCTGGATAGGTGGGGATAAAAGAAAGAAATAGCAATTTCAAAATAGATGAGGGAAGGGAAAGAAAGAGAAGGAGAGAAGGGAACAGAACATGGAAGAGAAGATTGAGGAGGAGCTATTCAAGGGGTCAGAGGCCTCCCCACATCTCAGACTTTGTGCATTTGCAATCTCTTCATTCCTCATGTGGAAGTTGTTCCCCTAGGTAACTACGGCTCTCTTGACTATCAATGTGAATAGCACCCCACTTCTTCCTAACATTTGGTGTCACACCAATACTAATTTGCCTTTCTTTGGTAAATTTGTTTTTGCCTTCTCTCTGTAATCCATTAGTTGGCATACCCAACATCCAGCAACTGAGAAGAACAGACTCAAGGTGTATTAAATATATATATGTGTGTGTGTATATATATACATATATATATGTATATATATAAATATATATACATATATATATTTAATACAGGGGTTTTGGGGGGCTGATTTTAACTAAGAAAAATATCCAACTCTATTCAATATTATTTCATTACTCTCAAAATAAAGTAAGGATATGTGATCTAAATACCTCAAAATGTACTGTCCAAAATATATTTGGCATTGACATCCCTTTTTATTCAAAGGAAATACCTTGAAATTTTGTAGTCTAAAATCAATTGTTTTATAGGAAGTTTTTCAGCGTTAGCAAGTCTTCATGACCATTCATGTAGGAACCCTCTAAAGGTGTGTGGCGGGGGGGGGGGGGGGGGGTGTAATTTATTGCCAATTAAAAATACTCATTTTCTTTGGATAGTTATAAAACCAAAATTTTAAAAATTCTTACATTTTAGAGCCAAATTACCTCCAAGAAGTAAGTTCCATAATATAGGGTTGGGTTATTTATTTTTTTTAATTTTATTCAACAGGGTCATCCATCGCTTGTGAAAGCTCTGTCCTGCCTATATGGAAAGTTTTATCCAAATGGGATCGAACCAAACCAAGAAATCCTTGTGACAGTAGGAGCATATGGATCTCTTTTTAATGCCATTCAAGGATTAATTGAAGAGGGAGATGAAGTAAGTATGTTAACATCATCCTGTTACCTATTTTCATCATTAACATTTGTCCTGTCTTTGAATCTTTTATGTATTTTACATCCTTTTTTTTAAATCATTTTTGAAGTGTTGTGCATGTGCAATGAAGTTCACAAATCTCAAGTGTACAGCTCAATAAATTTTTACATATGTACGAGGACTGTCCAGAAAGTAAGCAGCCATATAATATGTAAAATAGAGGCATTTATGGCTGGATGTTTTTCCAGGCTTGTGTGTGTGCATGTGTGCGTGTGTGTGCATGTGCGCGCGCGCGCGCGTGTGTGTGTGTGTGTGTGTGTGTGTGTGTGTATGCATGTGTGTGTCTATGTATCCACAAGACAGATGAAGATATACTACATTTCCGACACCACAGGAGGTTCCCTTTGCTTCTTCCTAGTCTATGTTCTCCCGGAGGTGTCCACTCTTCTGTCTTCTATCACGGTAGGTTCCTTCTGCCTGTTCTTTAACTCGATATAATAAAGTCATATAGATATACTCTTCATTCTGACTTCTTTCATCACTTTGTGTGTGATATTCATCCATTTTGTTGCATGTAATTTATTGTTATTTTTACATCTTATTAAATAATGGCAGGTGGAAGGGGCTAGCAATGATGTGGGGAAATGAATGTCTTAGTTTTCACTGCTAAAGTAACCTTTTTTTT
>PVJL010011237.1:0-44191 GCA_004026885.1 Lyroderma lyra
ATGCAAATCAAAACCACAATGAGATCCCACCTCACACCTGTGAGAATGGCTGTTATCAACAAGACAAGGAATAACAAGTGCTGGAGAGGATGTGGAGAAAAAGGAACTCTGGTACACTGCTGGTGGGAGTGCAAACTGGTACAACCACTGTGGAAGGCAGTGTGGAGGGTCCTCAGAAAATTGGGAATGGAGTTACCATATGACCTGGCAATCCTTCTTCTGGGGATCTACCCCCTAAATTTGAAAATCTAGTCTGCACAAACTTATGTACCCCAGTGTTCATTGCAGCACTGTTCATGGTGGCCAACTCATGGAAACAACCGAAGTGCCCTGTGACAGATGACTGGATAAAGAAGCTGTGGTACACATGCACAATGGAATATTACTTAGCTATAAAAAAGATGAAATACTGCCATTTGGGACAAAATAGATGGACCTTGAGATCATCATGCTAAGCTAAATAAGTTGGACAGAATAAACCAAGGACCATATGACTTCACTTATATGTGGAATATAAAGCTGAAAGCAACAAAGAAATAAAATTACATGGACACAGTTAATAGTTTAGTGGTTTTGTGAGGGTAAGGAAGTTGGTGGGGGTTGGAGCGGAGGGTGGTGGAATCAAACATATGGTGATGGAAAGAGAACTGACTCTGAGCGAACGTGTACACAATGTACTATAGAATTGTACATTGTTTACACCTAGAACCTATGTAATTTTTGTTAACCCATGTCACCTCAATAAATTTAATAATAAATAAAAACGAAATAAAAGAGAAATTATCTGATTAATTTTAAACCTGCAGGTACTCCCTGGTTAGCAAACAGTAATTATCAGTGCTTGGACACAGTCTTCATTTGTCACTAATAGATCCATAAAATCTGCCGTTTCTGTTAAATCTTGTGTTTGCATTTATGTCTTCGTTCAGACTCTGAAGCAAGTTGCCGTTAGGTACAGTACCTTCTAACATTTTAATGGAACCTATAGAGCCATTTGCCCATGATGAGGATCTACTACGTGCTTGTTCATTGCCAGGGGCTAGGGACACTGACAGAAGGTGATTCAGCAGAAGTCTGCTTAAAATAAAGCACTAACTTATCAAAGTTCTAATCACCAGTGGCTTAGAGTACAAATGTTAAGACAGTTTTTCCTGAACAAAAAGGTGAAACAAGGAGGAGATATCGGTAAATATCAGAGGCACCTATGAAAATGTTTGAGTCAGCTCAATTTTTAAAGTTGAAATTTGGGTTGGTAAACTATGGCCCATGGGTCACTTCTGGCCCACTGCCATTTTTTTTAAATGAAATTTTATTGGAGGTTGGCAAGCTTTTTAGTTTATGGATTGTCTATGGCTTTCATATTACAAATATTAACTACATGGACATTTTTAGAAAATATTTGCTCACTCCTAGTCTAAATTATATATGAAAACTATTTGCAATCTCTCTTTCAGATATTGTATGTATACATGTAAATTGATATATTATGTAGTTTAAGTATTGTGGTTTGGAAGGAAACCTTTTAAAAGAGCCACACTGAATAATTGTTAAATTATTTGTAATATGAAAAGATATGTTCAGGAGCTATCTTTGGAAAAAATGTATTATTCGTTACCCTAATTCAACTGTTTTAAGAACAGATTGTTGTGTATTCCTTTGAATGAAATGAACTTTTGTTTGAAGATTTACTACTTATCAATTGAATATTTTATGTCTTAATAAAAATTGGAATATTAACATAACTTGTATTTTGCTTATTGCATTTGTTAATGGGAGTTAGTATATATTAATTTTCTCATTTACATAATTTTTTATTGACATTAAATTGCAAGGTATCAATTGAATGTTGCTTTGACTGGATAGCAATCCATGACGCTAATGTATGATGTATATAATTTTTTTGTTACATGACAGCCATTAACATTATAAAATATATTTAATGGTTCAAAGATAAGTGTTTTATTAGCATAATTGATTCAGTTTTTGAAATGGGCAGAGAATTATTTTTGAAAGAGTGCCAGCTTGCATAGGTTTTTGGTTTTAATTAATTTATTTAAACATTTTTTTTTCTTGCCACATGTGATATAATTCTAAAAACTAAAGAGTACCTTACTGCTAAGTGGCATCTTATATGTGGCTCATACTGCAGTATTACTCACTAATTGTGTGTTTGCTTCTATCATTAAGAGTCTGTACTACCATGGACTGGTGACAGGTATGCACAGTGCCTGACTCACTGTGGTCACTAAGTAAATGAATTGCATGGAATTGAAGTATCCATGTAATGAGAAGTAGTACACTTTTGAAACTCTCCTGGAATTCCAAAATATTCTTGCTCTTTCTACTCTTATTGTTACAAAATATTCTTTGCTGTTTTCTCTCTTATTTAAAACACTGCAGGGAAGCAGCTGCTGAGATGTCTTGTCACACTTGATCTTGCAATCCTCCTTAAGGAAAGACGGTGCTTGATCTATCTTTGTGTTGTCAGCACCTGGCACAGAGCATGGAGTATATATTTGTGAACAAGGTTATTAGTCATATGATTGGTGTTCCTTATCATAAAACAGCAGGCATTTGTTTCTGGATCTGGATGAAGTCCTTTTGCAGGAAGCAGACAAGAACAGGAGGAGTAAGGACTAATCTGTATGTCTCACTGGGTGGAAGGTCTGAATAGTCAAGGATGGTTGAATGGAAGAGTTGTTAATTAGACTCCTAGCTGTCACCAAGCACAGAACTGAAATATTAGAGCCATACCAAAAGCTGACTTAGCGAAAAAGTCGTTATTTTTTTTTTTTTTCCTGCAGTACTAAGGATTCTGTTCAGGTGTATTCCCTTGGAGAGAATGAACTTTCAGACTTGAAAATGTCGGCCTTTTGGAAATCCTGGAGAACTTTTCCAGGCCGAGAGGTGGGAAGGGATCCAAGTCTGCTTTTACAGCACCGACACAAGGAGGCTTAGAGCAGTGGTAGGCTGTTTAACAACCACTCTCTAGAATGGGACAAAAACTCTGATTGGCAGTGTTTTCCAGTTTCTGTGGTGTAAATCCTCCCACCATGACTGATTTAAGCTACTGACTTGACATTACTGAATATGGAGTTGGAAAGAAATACACAAAATTGAATCTTGGGAGTCACTGCTGGGCCGGCTCTAGGGCACAGCTTGTTTAACCCATTTCTCTTTTGATCTGAGAATACTCGTCAGTAGCACTTGTGGCCGCAGCATTTACCCCAAGATAACTCACAGATTACAGTCCTAACCTTCCCCCCAAAGTTCTGTGCTTTGAAATTTACCACCCCCAAAATATTAATTACTGATCATCATGTACATTTGTTATATTAGTATTAGAGACAAGTTCTGTTTAGAAATAAAACTCTAAGAACAGTTTTTATATTTTATTTTCACATTGAAAACTGTGTTTATGTAAAATTAAATGAAAGCAGCAGTGAGCTGCACTGTTTTATTTTTCAAAGTGGGAAATGAGTTACCGTAACTTTAGCTCCTTGTTGCAGGGTTTACTGCCAGGTAACTAAGAACTTAGGGAGGTGTTTCCTGTTATCAACTAATAAGGATGGATGTGACCCTCTGCTTTACGTACAGGAGTAAATACGGATTTGTGAAAAGTGTGTAATAAAGTTTTATTCTTTTTATCTTTGTGATATATTGGCAAGAGATGCAATTGTAATTTTTGAAATTTGTGTCTCAGGATGGGCAGAGGTCATGGTCTCAGACATTTCCTTTCCCCTTCAGTAATGGTAACAGTAAAGGCATTTCATAAAATTAGTAAATTGTCTTTCCAAAAGAATGGGCTACCTCAGGTAAAAAGAATAGATGGTTTTTGGGATTTTTGCTTTGCACCCAAATGAGCCAGGATTGTGCAATCATTCTAGCTAACATCCGTCTGGTTTTATACTTGTGAATCTACACATTTCTGAGGGTCACGCTTAACTACCTTATTCATTTTTGACATTTAGGTGGCAGCTTGGAAGTTTTTCAAAACTGCTTTCTTTTACAGGCAACTGGGAGGTAACAAAGCTTCCCTTCAGCTGCTGTTTGTGTATTAGGTACAGAGGGTTGGCCTTGGTTCTGCAGTTTCTTGGTAAGATCCTGAGTTACTCTTTCTTTATATTGTTACTGTGTCACTCAATAAACTTAATAGCATACGTACATTACACACACACACACACACACACACACACACACACACGTAACTTCATGTTGAAAACCTGGTTTTCTTATCATAATTTTTTCTATACATGTTGACTTTCTTCTAAGGTTATTTATGACATTTAAGATGATTTAAAAGTATTCCTTAATAGTTAATCTACATGGAAAAGGGGTTTACATTGATCTCTTCTTCCTATTTTCTTCCACTTCCTCCTGCACTCAATGATGTTTGGCATTTTTGCCCATAATTCACTGAAAATGTTAAGGACATTCTCTGTTCTCTTCGTTGTGTGCTTCCCTGTATGACCTCATTCAGACTCACACATAAATTCAGCTGCTTCCTTCCTATTATCACTCCCACTGACTGAATTAGGTACTAGGTACTTCTTGCCTTGAGTGACTGTGATTGTCTGAAAATACCTCCCTGTTTCTTTAAGTGTCTCCCCTCCCATCTACTCCCAGAGTGCACCATCTAAAATGAGAACGTGATCATGTCAGCTGACATCTGGCTGCTCTGGTAGGGCAACAATTTGATGCCCCTATGGGGAAATTCTCTTTATTTTTATTCTACATTTATTTGGAAGAGTACCATGGAGGGTGTGATGGGTGACTTGCTCTGTGAACCCCTACCTGTACCCCTAGTACCAGAACTATTTGGACATACCCACTGTGGGTTATCCTCTACCTCATGAGATCATCAAAGTATTCTTTCACATAGCCTCACATTAAGAGAACTTTGTGTAAATATGATTTTCTCCATCTTGTTACATTTCTAGTGATAGTTTCTTAGTAGCAGGAGCAACTGCATGGATAGCAACCTGTTAATGTCCCTCTGTCTACAGGTATTTTGTCTGTATTATTAAATCTTTGAGTGATACATTTCTTTTAGCTTATGTGTGTTTAGTGTGTATGTAGTGCCCAGCTGAACTATTCACACATGCTAGTGGGTGCTGTCCTTTACTATGAAATAAGTCAATTATGATAACAGGTTTTAGGACTTGGGTTATGCAAAATTATTTATTCTCCATTTTGTTAATTGTGGTATATGGACAATTTGCATATTGTTTACTCATAACATAGCAGTAAATAAAGGGGTACCTGACAACAAATTAAGATTCAGAAATTTGGGAACTGTAACTTGGAGAAAATGAACTGTTAAGGGAGGATTTAAATTTTCAGTAGCTTAAGTGTATTGGCACTGACTTATATTGTTTATAACAAAACAGTTCAATGCAGATATTTGAGATATATTTTTCCTGATAGGAAGAAATCTATCTTAAAGTGATCACCAAAATTATTTGAGAAAAATTTCCTTCAGAGATCACCTTGTTTTCTTTAAAGCAGAAATGTGTGTGGTTCATTTTTTTTTTTTTTTCCTGTGGTATTTTGAAGATCTGCACATCAAGGACTTGTGAAGAGGTTCTTTTCAGGCACTTTCAGACTGAGAAAGCAGTTGCATATTCTTTATTTATATTCTTGATTTTAACCTCCTAGTATTTCGGGGAATCCAGAACTAGATAATTTGTGAAGACCAGGATACTAAGGTGGGAGTAATGGGTTATTATTTGTTATTTAAAAAAATTTTCACTTAGGTAGTAAAATGGCAATTTCTATGTATTCGCAGCAATGTGTACCTCAAGGAAAGAAAATAATTTATTAATTATCTGGTTAAATTTAGTTTTTCTTCTTGACAGGTACTTATAAAAAATGCCAACTAACACTTTGCATAAATAAGTTTGAAAAATCTACACTGGAAATTGAATTAATAAAACTTAACAGTACTCTGTGATCAAATAAACCTGGCACCTAATTCAATTTATTCTTTATTATTTCTTACTATTTCCTCTGTTGAGCTGAATATTGGTAGTGATAATAAATTTATATTATATAGGGCTTTATCATTTGTAAAATAATGTCACCTACACCATCTAATTTAATCATCATTATGCTCCTAGGACATAAGTTGAGCTTTTATATTAAGGGGAAATTGAAATTTAGAGAGCTTGTGACTTGTCAAATATTATAATACCATTTATTAGTGGAGGATCTAAAATCCAGGCGTTCCCTTGGCCATGCCTTCCTTCCTCCCTCCATGCCTACCTTATTTCTTTCTTAAAAATATTGCTGCCACTGAGATGCTGAATAGTCATCAGAAAGGATCAAAATCTCTTGCTGAAAAAATTGTTCATCACTTATTGATAAGTTAGCATGTTTGGTGATGTTTCAGTCCCTGACCTAATTATTATTAATAGTATTTTACTTTACTAACTTTAAGATAATCTTAGTTTTCTTATAGTTTTCTGTGTGTTAGCCTAAGGAATAAAAAATAAAAGTATAATTTAAAATCCTTGGGACTTTGCAAATACTCTGTTGAAGTATTAACATCCTCTAATGAACAGAGCAGTGATTTGTTAAATAACCATTGGACCAAGACAAATCCCTGAATCCACATGGTGTTAGTTATTCATGTATTGATCCTAGCCAGTGTTCTTGCTGCTTTTAGTAAGGCACAGGGAATTAGAATGAAGTGAGCCAAATGACAATTACAGTAGCAATATGTACTCAGATCTGGACAGTATTCTATACTTGTGTATTTTTCATTTACATAAGTATTTTAAATATTGGATATGTTTGACCTATGTAGATAGTCAAAATAAGGGCATTTTTAGCTTTATTTAAAAAGTATTTTTGTTGGTTCGATAACAATACACCAAAAATTCAGAAGAAACATGTTTAAATACTACCATTTTTTAAAATTTCTTTTTACACTTGCAGTGATTTATAGCCCATACTAAATTAGCTTCTGCATATCTTTGTGTAGTCAGTTGAGATACAAGATTGTACAAGTTTTAGCCTTTATACTATCTTTTTTTCCTTTAATCTTTGTTTCTGATCAGTGAGCCCAGGACTTCCTAATTGGATAACAATAAATCAGGAACTGACTTATCTGGACTCATTTTTCTAGCTCTGATATATAACAAACATGGAAGCAGGTTGACTTTTGTGTCAAATAGTATCAGAAACACACTGTAATCTCTTAGATCCAGTCTTAGTTTGTAAGTAGCACATTAAAGGATTGTTGCTTTTTGAATCCATCAATATAGACATGGGCTACTTTTAGCTGGGGCACCTTACTTCTCTAGCTAGTGTTCTTCTTTTCCAATTGTACCATTCATCTTCTTTTCCCTCAGATTTTCTTTGGGTCACAGTTCTGATTCTTAAGTTCTCTGTTAGCTCTCAGATTCCTTTCTCTGGTCTTTGTTACCACAGGTGGTTTGCATTGTTTCCTGTCTTTTGTTGACTCTGCAAGCAATACTGATTTGGGAAGCCTTCTTGCTGTTTCCTATGTATGTGTTGTGAATGAAGAGGTTTCGCACATACTGTTCTGGTAGCCATTGTATTTGATTGCTTTTGGAAAAAGAAAAGGAAAAAGGAAAAATGTCATGTTAAATTCTCTCACATGTAATATTTCTTAATTTTTAAAAACAGGAACATTTAAAATAGCTCCAGGTTAATATTGGGCACCTTGGAATTAGGTTGATGTTTTCTAATAGACATGGCAAAGTTTTATAAACAATTTTGAAACATACCATCTTTACCCATATTTTGTTTTTGAATATTTTATTTTATGCTGAAATTTTCAGAATACACCACATTCATTGCTTTGAAAGAAAGGGATAAGCAACTTTGTTTTAATGGTAACATCTCTCTGGGGAGTACAATGTGTGCATTGTATGATAAAATCTAGATTTGTCTCATACATGTTATTCCTAGGAGAGCATGAAACTTTTTATTACTTGGTTAGATTCCAACTAGAAGCATATAGTACTTGATGAATAACTAATACAGATAATTAACAGATTAAGAGAATGTGTGAGCCCAAGCATGAACAGAGAAGTTGGGAAGGAGGTTATCAGCATAAAAAAGTTGGAAATGATCAGGAGAACTGGAGCATGAATGAAACCAATTTTATTTGTGGGAACTTATATTTCTTTAGAATTATATTCTCATTTCTTACTCCCTATTAGTTAGGCAGTGTCCATATTAAGTAGAGTATCTGTGTCTCAGATGTCTGCCAGATGGTCCAGTTAAATTTCTTGGAAGAAACCAAACCAAACCAAACCCATTTCTATATTGAATGGATGGTTCAGTCTCCTCTTTCCTCTAAAGGAGTGTTGTCTCTGGTATATAGGACCTTAAAATGATAGGCATGGTGATTTTCAAAGGCTCAAAAATGCAGATGTAGACTGTTTTCTGCTGAACGTGAGTGTAGAGTTCAACCTGACCATGTGGGTCTCGTTTTGTTCTTACGTAGTTTGGAAGCTTGAAGGAGATCGATTGCTTGCCTTCTTTCCATTATAACTGAGGGAGATTTTGAGCCCAGCTGATCAACCAACATTTGCATAATGGTACCTCATAAGGATGCCAGATGAAGATAAAAGACTGCACTTCCCATGGACTTCCCTCAAACTAATTTGCCTCCAAGATGTTCGGCACATAGAATAACTCTGCTAAAGACTGTTGATTTCCCAGTAGGTAGGAAGCAGATACTGGAGCCAGATAGAAGGAAAAATGGGTCTTGCCACCTCCATGTTTATTAATGCTTGGTATGTTGGCCTGTGCTGGGATGATGCCTACCTGGTCTAAGCCAGAATCCTGCTCTTCAGGCTTTCTCCACTCATGGGAAGTGCATGTGATTGGCCTTGTTTAATTCTCAGAATCTGGTTGCCTTTCATTCCTTTTGGTGTCACCTTTCTTAGACTCAGATTCTTGGTATCCTCATGATCCATTTTCTCCCGTCAGTTTTTCTGTATCTGGAGAGCTTTGTTACTCTAAGTTATATAAAAATGATAGCAGCTTTAAAGTTAAAATTCTCAGATTATTGCTAGTTACACTGGTATTAAGAACTTAAGCTAAAAAACTGGGCAATTCACACAACAGGAAATATATGAAAAAGAGAAGTGATTTTGGAATCTGAGTTTTCCTGCTACCTCAAAAATGAAAAGGAAAGAAAAAGAGAGAAGAGAAGAGAAGAGAAGAAAGAAGGGGAAGGGAAGGGAAGAGAGGGGAAGGGAAGGGAAAGGAAAAATCACAGCTCTTTAACACCCACGTCCTGTTCTCCTCAGAAGGAAGAGACCTCACTTTAGGATCATATTGTCAGTGGATTCTCAAGAACCTCTATATCTATCTGAAAGTATGCATTTCAAAGATGAAAAAGGTTTGCAAATTGTGTAGGACAGTTATGAGTCTTGTGTGTAATTAATAGAAGATTTTTGAATTGAAGAGGATTGTGTTTGCTTTAGAATGTCAGAACAAGTGCCTCTTGTTGCATTTTAGCACTTTTGTTTATTCTACTTTTCCAAAGTAATTATCATAATGGTTAATACAGTATTTAATCTGATGTCAGTAAAACTTTTACAGATCATAATAATGTCCCAGCACATGGTTTAAAACCAATGTGTAGGGATTAATGAATCTAATATAGGATGGAACTATTACATGTTATATGCCAGACAATATAGCCCTTTCCTTTGAATAACTTAGACTCCTTGCAAGGTACTTATTTAATATGTGACATATTTCCAGATTACTTGAAGCAAAGCAAAACACCAACGAGCAACATTTAAATATATATGTATAATTAATTATTGAGATTCAATTGCCATAACTTTAATTAAATGCAAATATTTATCCTTTTGAATTAAAGCAAAATTTAAAACATACATTGAAATCTTAATTTAAAATGGCAGATTTTAAATTTCTTTTTGAGGAGTGAGAAACCTACTAATTATAAATATTTGTTACTTCGGTATTTATCATTTATGGATGACAACTCCACCTCATTTTTTTTTGAGAATCTAATTTTTACTAAATCACTGAAACCAGTAGACATTCTGAAGTTTTGATAATGAGGACCCTTTAAAAGGGGAGGAAAGACAAGATACTGACAGTTTTGCATTTGGATAGATCCAAGAAACTGTCACAGCAATAGATTTAGGATTGAGCTGGATAGAGAATAGTGACCCTTGGCAAGATAGAGTATACTTAAATGATACTCTACTGGAATGGGACAGGTATTAAGATCATATATGAGGGCTGTCCAGAAAGTATCCAGCCATGTAATATGAAAAATAGAGGCATTTATGGCTGGAATTTTTCCAGACAGCCCTCATATGTAGTTCACTACAATTGATGAGATGAAGAGCCCATTATCAAAAAGTATAGTAACAAACAAAATATAGGCTCATTATGGGATTGCAAGTGTTTTGACAGGTAAGAAGAAGTAATATAATACAAGTACCTAGGCATCTAGGTACTTGTAGGCTGATAGGACCTGAGAACCCATTCAGCTGATTCTAAGTTTTTAGACACTAGGTTAGAATTAAGGGCAAGACTATCGCAGCAGGGAGACTGGCCAGATGAAGGCAAAGTCATGATTCTTGAAGAATACATACACTATGCCTATTACTGAAAGAAAGGCTTGAGTGTAGGAGAACAAAATCCCGCTGATCAAATTCGGGTACAAGCACCTGAACGGAACTGGCAGCCAATGAGACTTATGTTGATTCTGTTTGACCCTAAGTTTTGGGCTAGAGTTGTTGGTAATGTTCCTCTACAAGACCTGGATTGGCCTAAACACTGGATCAGAGTTGAGCCTTCATGTGTTCTTGGTTGTGAGAAGAAGAGAGTTTGGGGACAGGTGGGACATTTCATGAAGGACACCCCTGTGTTGTGGGAATTCTTTTCCAATTTGGAATGGATGCCACGGTGGAGGCAGCACTCTTAGAGACTCTCCATAATTATTATTATTTAAAATACATTTATATAAGTATTAAGACTACATGGATAGAGTAAATGCTTCTTGGACACCCTTTATAACTCTTTGATTCCAAAAATAAACATTTAATATTCAAAAATGCTATATAATTTGCTCTTTTGAATTTTTGGATTTTAAGCAATATTGAAACCTTCTTTCAGAATTTGTAGATGAAAAATACTGCCTCAAAATGAAGTAGGATAGTTTTTGAAAACAAACTTCTAGGTTCTGTGAGGAATCTGTATGAAACCATAAAGTTTTACTTAAACTTCCGTGCTTTTATAAAAAATACTTAAAACTTATATTGTGATGTACCATATGGTTTGTGTCTTGAGCTACTTTTCCACTCTTTTTCCAGGAGAAAATTCCAGGAGAAGAGTAAGGAAATATACACATGATTCTGATAGTAACCGCCATCTGTTTGGAGATTTCCTAACTACATAGCCAGACCAGAAACGTCTTCTAACTAATATTCATAGGTGGGAGATATATTTTATTTTGGAAGCAGTAAACTCTAATTACTTCTATGTGAATGGTTTCTTCAGTTACTTTATACATAAAGTATCTCAGGTTAGAGAAATATCTTTTAACGATTTCTCTGAATTTAGGAAGCCATAGTTCTAGAAATCTACATTCAGTACCTGTTTCATTTTAATAACTATTTCATAGAGCTCATCAACCCACCATAACTGGAAGGAGGCCAGGGGAAAGAACATGAGTTGTGGAGGTAACAGATAGCAGTTTGAATGCTTTCTGAAAAATCTCTTACCAAGTCTGATTATGCACAATTTAACTAACATTTCTGTTTCCTGGCCTCTGAAAAGAGGGTTGCTGTAGGCAGTAAGGAAGGAAACAGTTACTATAATGGCTGCACATTTCATAATTTCACTTAAGGTTTAGTTCTTTCTCAGCTTTTGTGTCCTGTTTATGAGTAAACAATGGAAACAGTGCTTCCCTCTTCAGATTGTTTTGAGAATCAATGGTAAGAATATTTTAAATATTTTTATAGACATGTATTCTTTCCTGCTAACAACTGATGCTTCAAAAATGTTTTGAGATTTCTTAATCACATGGCCAAAGTTGTTCACCTGACCAGGAAAGTCATTGTAGAGGGAAAATAATTGTTTAGATAATTTCTGTGAAATTCTTACTTGTCTTTCTTTAGTCTAAATTCTGTTTGACTTCATTCCCCTTTGGTCCTGTGGTACAGCCCTTCTCTCCCTCTAACCATGGTCTCCTAGCCTTCTTTGCTGACCCTTCCTTTAGTTCCTGTGAACATTGGTGTGTTGGTTCCCTAGGAATACTGTAAAAAAGTCACAAACTGGGTGGCTTAAGATGACAGAAATTTATTGTCTCACAATTCTAGTTGCAAGAAGTCCAAAATCAAGATGTCTGCACTGCCGTGCCATTTCTGATGTCCGTGGCAGAGAAATCTTTCCTTGCCTTTCTTAGCTTCCTGCAACCATTTGCGTTTTGGCTTGTGGATGTATTGTTTCAGTCACGTGGCCTTTTTCTCCCTGTGTGTCTTTACATCAATTTTTCTTTGTGTATGTCTGTCTCTGCATCCAAACATTTTTAAAAAATAAGGACACCATTCTAATGCTCTCAGTTTACCTCGATCATCTTTGTAAAGATGCTATTTCCAAATAAAGTCACATCCTGAATGACTGGGGGTTAGACTTCAACATATCTTTTTTGGGTGGTGATGTAAATTAATCCATAATATGTGGTAGTTCCAAAGTTTCTAATCTTAGCCTCGTTTGGCTCCTCTCTTTCTCTGTAAGTAATTTCATCTTCTCATAGCTTTAATGATAACTGTGTTGTAATCAAATGAACATGTTCTTTGGAGTCAGACTGTATTACATTGGATCCTGGCTATTTTACTTCCTAGTATAATCAGTTTAGTAACCTAAACATCATATTTACAGGGATATGTGGGGTGGCATTTTCCTCTTCAACATTCTTCCTAGGGTAATACAGGGCCCAGAATGGTATAATACAGGCCAATATGCCTTCAGCATTTTTAGTTTACAAAGTTAATATGAACATCCAAAACAACCATAAAGTGTAAAAAAAAATCAGAAAAAAAGTATCACTTGGAGGAATGTCACTTAGAGTGTGGTTCACAGACCAGTAGCATCTGCATCAAAGATCTGGGAGATCTTTGGAAATGCAAATGCTTGGACCCTACCTCATCCTACTGAATCAGAGTCTCTAGAGGTCAGGTTCATGTTATCTGTTTTAAGTTCTCCAGGTGAATCTTATGTACTTTGCTATGTAATTTTCACAAATCAATGTCACCCCAATACATCTAACAATTAAAAAAATAAAGAAAAACACAAGGGAAAAAAATAAAGAATTTCTTCATGTGAATCTAACCCACTTTGCAGGTTGAGAATTACTCACTTTGATTGTGTTTGTACAGGGTACTGAGGACATGAGCCATGATGATGGTGGTGTTCATAGGTTGATTGTACAACTGTATATTCATCTCAGGACTGTTTAAGCAACAGGTGGTGGGGCCACCCCCTTTAACTTCCTTTCCTTGAGTTCTTAGCAGCATTCCTAGGCATACTAATGGCAAAGACAGCATTAATATTGGGGCAATATAACATTAATTTTATCTGAGTTACTTCTAAAAGCCCTATACTAAGCTCCATTTGGCAGCTTATCTCTCTCAACATTGCTTAATGCTCTGCTCTCAACCATCAAGTTTCTGCTTTACAACTGCTTGTCAAGAGTGGGTAAGAATCCAGTAAAAGGCATTTTTTTTCTGAGGAAATATGTTATGCACATCAGCCTCTTATTATCCTCTACAAGGGGAAGTGTGCCACATAAATTATAGTGATTTATTAGGAATGAAGAACCTCTTCTAGTGTCCTTACTCAGCGGTTTTCATGGAGTGCTCTCCAAGTGAAAAAACATTTGTCATTTTTGGACAGATTCAGAATAAATAAAATAGAGAACTAGTGTAAAGTACATAGAATTTAATGTCAAGAATATTAAAAAAGTTACATTGTTGCTGATGTATACTATGTTAGGCCTACCATGATTGCATCTGTACTGAACAAGTACAGACTTTATTTTCTTATAATTATTCCCTAAATAGTACCATCTAATAACTATTTCTGTAACATTTACATTGTTTTAGATATTATAAGTAATCTAGAGATGATTTAATGTATACAAAAGGACTGCATAGCTTATATGCAAATACTAGGCCATTTTATATGAGAGACATGAGCAACTGTGGATTTTGATATCCATGTGGGTCCAGGATCAATCTCCCTTGGATCTGGAGGGATGATGGTATTCTAATTTCTTCCTGGGGGGTGTTATAATTTCTATGTATCACTTGACTTATTTTTATTTCTTTTAATGATTGAGACTTAAGCATTTATGATGGAAAAATGGATGAAAGGAGCATACATTTCCTTCTGAGCAACCTGGCATTTTGTACTTTCTTGCATAGCATTTCCAAGTGATAAAATGGAGGTCCTGGCCTTTATTTTTTCTCTTCCTTTGTCTATGCATAGTTCTTCTTATATAAAAATAAAATGAGAAAACTAATTAAGGTAGATATTTATGTTGTAGATATGTACGTATTTATTTTTCTAAAATTCACTGAGCACGTGCTATATAACTGAATCTGGGGTACAGAAGTCATTAAGTCATTTTGTTTCCTCTAAAGAGATTTCATTCTAGGCTAGGAAGCTGAAATGATCTGGGATAAAAGAATTTATGTTGTCAATTATATTTATCTCTCCCTGAGCAATTAATTATTAATTGTATGACCATTACTAATTATTGTTGTGGTCTACAAAGTAGTTATTCTTAAATTTTGGTGCACATCAGAAGTTGGTGTCAGGTTCTCTTGGGGTTTTTGTTGAAATTGCAGATGGTCTGCCCCTATCTCTGGTTAGTTTTGTTCCATATAAGTCTGTAGTAGGGCCCAGGCATGTCTTTTTGTAAAGGGCAGTGCAGATATTCTAATGCCTCCCAAAGCTTGTGAGCCTATGCTACAAGTGCTTAGAAGCAGGCATGATATACATTATTTATTGTGGCATGAGTGGATTCAGAATTGTGCAGTTTTGTAAAACTCAGGAGATTTCCTGGCATGTTGAGCCAGAACTCAAGTGAGAGCAGTTTCATGACAGCTTTGGCTCTTGGAGGCTTAACCTGGCTCATGGGTCAGAGGAATTCCATGGCAGTGTTTTTCCATTCCAGCATGCTTAAGGACGTTGGCTCTTGCTTCTTGGTTATTGGTTTAAATGGAACTCATCCTGCACAGATGGGCCATGGTTTGTGAGGACAGATGGAGAAGGAACAGCAAGTTCAGTGGCAGAGCCAACACATAGGAGAGAGTAAGAGAGAACAAGACAAGGAATGGAAATAGAAGAACTAAACAAAATTAACATTCACCTGGTCGTTAAAGAATATGCTCCTTTCTCTTCTGTTTCTTAATACAGGTATATGTAGCAAGGCTGTTAGAAACTCATCCAGATTTACTTTATTAATTGCCTTTAAATTACATAATACATACCTTCTAAGCATTTATTAAAATAAAAATAACTAACAATGCAGCATAAGTGAAGCAAAAAGAAACGACAGTGACAAATCACATGTTTCTCCTAAATAGCAGAAGGAACTGAGTTAAAAAGGATGGAAACAGTTGACTGATTTTCTGGTCTAACCAATAAAGGTCTCAAGTTATTGTAGCCGTGGGACTTGTAAAAAAAATTTACTGCTTCTGGTGGCACAATTTTATTTTTAGTATTTGACATTTGCTTTGTTTTAGATATTTAATTCTTTTAGTTTTGTGCACACACACACACACACACACATACGTGAAGATAAACTCACAGGAGCATAAAACAAAATCATTGCTATGTATTTTATACTTTTATAATCTCCATCTATGTTTTATTCTCCATACTATTTTTTATCTAAGTCCCACCCCCTTCCCAATAGGTGTATTGAATTCCAACAAGTCATAAACAAACGTTTTATTTAGCAAACACTACGCAGGCTGTAGGGTGAACACAGATGCCCAAAAGGCCCCTAAATCTAAATGATACAGATAAATAAAAAAAAAAACACTGGAAAAGTGCAAGTCTAGTGGCCTTGTTCCTACTTCCAGTGAGGCAGCGTACCTATTTGAGAACATCTTGGGAGTGGTTGACCTACTCTTCTGTAGGTTTGGAGAACTATCATTTCTCTGGGAGCTGTAGAATTTCACTCTCGCCCTATCAAAATTGTTTGGAAATCACTGATTTGCATAAATCATTCAGTGTCTTCTCATTGCTTTTAAGACAAAGACCGAACTTATTAAGATCACCTATAAGGCCCTGTGACAGTCGTTCTTAACTGGGGGCAGTTTTGTCCTCATGGGAACATTTGGCAAAGTTTGAAGACAGTTTTGGTTTTCACAGGGTGACTAGGAGTGGGGAATGGTGTTTTTGGAATATAGTGTGTATAGGCTAGAGATGCTGTTAAATATTCTACAAAGTGCAGCACAGGTCTCCACAGCAAAGAATTATTGACTCCAAATATCAATAACACAGAGTTTCAGAAACTTTGCCCTTAGGCTTCTGGACCCTGCTTGCTTTATCAGCAACTCTGGAGCTAACTCTCCTTTCGCTCTCGCCACTCCAAGCACAGTGACTTGCTTTCAGTTCCTTGAATAGCCTTGGTTGCTTTTTTTATTTTTAGGCATTTTGTATTTGTGGCTGTACATGAGTTCTCTTCTCACTTCTTTTATCTGCCTAGTAGGAATGAACTGAATCCTTCAGAGCTCAGCTAATAGCACTCCTCAAGGAAGACTTCCACACGTCTCCCACTAGATTAGACTGCCTTATGCTCTGAGAGCATCATGCATTTCTGTGCCTTCAACCTTATTAGCATTTGAATTAATCATTTATTTTGTAATTGGTTGTTTACATTTTACCTCTCCCATTAGAATATAATCTCCAGAGGACTATTGTATCCCCAGTGTCTAGCACAGTGCTTTGCATTGGGTAGTCACTCAATAACTATCAATTGAATGAATGTGTCATCAAACAAGAAAATGTACCAGACAGTGATTTATAAAGAATTAAACCTTTGGTATTTTTGATGGGTTATCGGCAGGTGACCTCTGTCCTCTAAATCTATAAAGCATTTTTTTCATTATTAATATAAAGCATTTTTATTTAAACCAATATCTGATATTAATCATATATGGTTTTGTATAGTAGTTATGGGCAAAGTAGGATGTATTGGTGGTGGTTTTTTGGATGTTGTTGTTTTGATACAAGTACAAAGTCACTTGCTTTTGTTTTTATCACCATCCTTATCACCATTCCTTTATCTCCTTATTCTACCCCCTCATTTCAATTATAGCTGACTTTCAATTTGTACTTTATTTTGCACTGTTTGATTTTAAAAAGTTAATGGATATTACTTTTATATTCAGAAAGATAAAAATTTTAAAATTCTATTGAAATTGGACTGGATTATAAAATTATATTATCCAATTCCCCAAAATATAAGTTAATAGAAGTTTAATGATATTAAGTTAACAAATGGATACTATTGACTATGGGGAAATCTGTGAGAAATTGAAATATTAACCATGCAATTTGGAGTCGAGAATAAGGGATTTTATTGTGATCCAGACATCCTGGATGGCTCACTGTCTAACGTACTCAGTCAAATATGGTTAGTATAATCAGGCAAAGGTGTTCATCCTCTAGATTTTTCAAATGGAAAGCAGTCTGAATGTCCTTATTAAATTGATTAATCTATTTATCACCTGAAACCAATTTGAATGAACATTACAGCTAAAGATAGTCATAAGAAAATTTGAATTACAGACCATTGTATATGAATAAATTCACAGAGAACAAGCTGAGTGTGGCCCTTCCTGATGTAGGAAGCCTAGTGAACATTTGATTCCCATTCATATGGTTTGTCTGCCAAATGATGCTTGACCTTCATCCTGTCCCTGCTTGGGGTGTGGAGTTGGGAAAGGGGTTGGCTCAAATAGAGGTGAAGACAGCTACTGCTTACAGTGCTTGGTAATTTAAAATTGTGTTATCTGTTTTAAGCTGCCCTTGAGTCAAATGCATCAAATTGCTGCTCATAATGTCACATACACATCATACACCTCTGTGTGTTAACTGAATGTGATGATCTGTAAATATGAGGGCTTTGACTTACACGTTTGTTCCCGATTTCCTTCTATCTCATGTTATTCAGTTAAATTTTTTTTAATGAATGTATCAGGTCGAATCATATGCAGTTGTCAATATTCAACTGTTTTGACCAACAAAAATGTTTTCATATGGTTCAGTTTAATTGAATGACTAGATGAATTCAATTTTTCAGAAAGTGTTCTAATGAAGACTGAAACAAATTTGAAATAGTACTATTTGTACTTTGCTTAGGTACATAGTTGTTCAAATAGATTTTTATAATCTAGCCAGAAAACCTAGTCATTATTTAAACTGTTGGCAGTGGGAGAAATGCAAGTCAGCTGTAAAACTCACATATGAAGATTTGGTACACAGTGTATTATAGATTGATGACATAAATCATTATACCTGTAGGAATTATCTTCATATTCTGACAGGATAATTGATAGATACTTCTTTACCAATCATTTGGTTTAGGGCTAGTAATTAGGGATAGGTAGAGAATTATGTGATAATGTCAATGTTGCTGGAGTCTGTGTCCACTTCTTGAGGCAATAACTCATTAATGGAAACCTTTGTTACTAGGGAATGGGGTCTTTGAAAAATGCACAGGATTATACAAAGCAAACTTTTTCCCTAGGCTCTGCTATATTTTATATTAGTAATCTACAATGAATGAAGGTCATTTTCAGTCATTATGGCCCGATCTTGGGGTTTGGGGAATTCCTTAGCTCATGGACTTTTAGCTCTCCAGACACACAGGAATATATGTGTTTTCATGAAAAAACCTCATGATGTAAGTGGGCATCTGGTGGTATTTCATAAGGAGACACAGGAAGGGTGATATTTCTGCCAAAGGATGATGTAACCCACCATCATTCTAGCTTTGAAAAGCAAGAGTAACAGCTTAGCTCAGTCCTGCACCATGGGTAGGCTAGAGTAAGGTTCTAGGTGCCAGTCTGACATGGTTGTAGGAGGGGCTGGCAATCTGCGTGTGGGTTTTCTTGAAGGGCAGATTCTTAGTTGGGGGAGAGGAAGAGATAGAGGTTTGGATCATAAATTTTTATTTACTATTTAAGCCCTGTGAGGATATAAAACAACAATAAAAATAATAAAATCTGATAACACAATAGAAGGCAAATAGGGCCTCGTTAAAATCTTTGCTAATGTTAAGAATTCACTTTTTGTTTTCTCATAATATTCCTCATACTACATCAGCTATGTTTTTCTTACCAGATAAATAATTAAATTGGCCTATAAAATTCATCCGGAAAAAAATAATAAAAAACCCATCAAGAAATGGTAATTATTGCTGAGGGGGAGGATATTCTCAGATGAGAATGTTGCTTCCTTTTCTGATTTTATTTTTTAAATAAATAGAGGAATACGGGAATTTCTACATATTCTGTTGCTGCTTGATTAACATAGAGCAAGAGAAACTAACAGCACTCTTAATGCTCATAAATGTAAGTAACTCCAACTGGGTTTGTTGTCAAGATTTTTTGTTAATGCATTAAGAAGTCTTCTATGAGAGTTTTTTTAAACAAACAAATTATTGTTCCTATGGAACTTAAATAATTAAAAAAACTAGATAATAAATGATATGATTGCTGATCCTTATCATGCCAGGGGTTCTTGAGGCTATAAACACTTCCTATTGATTTGATTAGAAATGATACTGAAATTATTATTATTATGAATGCAATTATTAATATGAACATAATGCTTTTTTACTCCTTATAACCCTTTCACATACATTTGATTTGCAAAACAGTTCTCAGAACTGTTGTTATAGGTATTGGCAAAGGTTGATTAAATCTTAATATATAGTTTATATCAATGCCAATATGTATTATAGGGTTCCAGCAGTGAAATTTGGGTTGAATAAAATTGAGAAGGTCATATTACTGAATGAAGTTCTACCTTTACCCTTTCTCAGGTGTGTTTTTTCCTCATCATAACTATATCCTCCTGCTTCATATATTTGACATTATTTTATTAATTAATATTTGTTAAAATTACCAGTAGAGCTGTTTGTAATTAATCATTCACCACTGATCTCTTAAACTAACATTTGCTTTACATTTCCAGGTTAGTATTATGCCATTAATAACTGCTTTTTGAGTACCCTTTCCAGCCAACTTTTCAATGTTTATTTACATTTTCTACCATACTTTCCCAATCTGACAATTTAATAGAAGACAAACAGGGCCTAATTAAAATCTTTGCTAATGTTAAGAAGAATTCACTTTTTGTTGTTGCCTCATAATATTCCTAATTATTTCTCATAAAATTCCTCAAATTAAATAATTTTATAAAACTTATCCTGAAAATATTAGAATGCATTCAAAAGTAAATCAGATTAATAGAAAGTCAGCCACCACACATATTTGAATTGTGTTCCAAATGATACAAAATAAATATCATGAGAAGTGACACTTTTCTGGAACATGGAGATCTTTGTGCTTTTTTTTGAAAGAGAGACATTTATGGTATAGATGACTTCTAAACTTGTATTTCCCAAGCTCTCAACATGTGTAGGCATAGGCAGTATGCCTTCTCTAACTTTCTGTGGATTTGTCTGGCCTCAAGGATCTTCTTGGTAGTCCAGGTCTTGGCTCCGTTAACCAGGGCGCATCCCTTGATCTTCACCCTTAGAAGCTTTTCTCTCTCTGTGTAAGTACAGATCCCTTCTCCCTACAGCAGAGAAATGGTAGTCCACCACTCCCTTGTTCTTGAGCTCTAAGTACAGAGTAAACTCTATTTCTCGTAAGTAGTAAAATGGGAATAACAGCAGTACCTACTATATCGGGTCATTGTGAGGACTAGATGTGCATTGAGGCTAAGTCCACAGCTCCCTGTACCTTTTGCCTAAGTCATTGAGGGTGAGGAGGCAGCCTGAAAACCTTCATCCTCCCTCCAACACTCACAGCTCACCTTCCCCATCTTCCTTGAATCTATGGGACAAATTTGTGTTCTTAATCTTGTTTAAGACAGCCACAGTAAGAACTTGCAGTCTGCCAGGTCACACCCCACCATGTCCCATTCTCTAATTATTTTAGTTGCTGTATACCTAAACCTTCTATCCTGTCCCCTTATGACACCCCTTCCTGACTCCTAAAATCCCTTCCTTGTGCTTTCTAGAGTCCATGGACTGTTACCAGCAAAATCGGTGATAGTGTCAGACTTTTCTCTGAATAGTCCTTATACTTTTTTGTTCTGACAACTGCAGCTTTCATTGCAGCCTTGCCAAGAGGTGGTTGGTTTCCTCCTCTGTCTTTATTTCATACCACCAGGCCTGGGCTGAGAGAGACATCTTCCTAGTTCCTCATTGCCATTTTCAGATCACTCCTGCCCTCTTCTTAAGCTTCTTTAAACTACTTTACTTGTTTCTGTTGCCTACCAACCACTGAGTCTTCTCTCCTCATTTTTAGCAACTGGCTCTGTGGCTCTCTTATTTCCCCCATGCTACCTCACTTTAATTCTTGTCCATTGAAGTGTATACAGAGATGATTCTTCCAGTACCTTTGCCTCTCAGTTCCTGGGAGTCTACTTCTCCATGATCTTATCGTCCAATCTCAATTAACCACTTTCTTACTCATACCCAAGACCTAGTCTTTATCTATAATTGCAACTTCTTAGTCTCAGTTTCAGGCATCCTACTGTGACCACCCTAAAAATTCTAGTGTATCTTTGACCCTATCTGAGCTTTTCCTCCTCAACAGTGGAATGATGAAAATGAAGGAGGGGTGGGAATGGGCATTATGAAATCTTCCTGTAGGTTAAATTGTGTGCCTTTATGACCCTAAAATACTCTGGGGGACACCTTGGGAGAATTGTCATGATTACTCTTTATTTATTGAGAGGTCAGATGAGACCTCAGTGGAACGTAAATATAGTGCTGAGAACAGTATCGTGTGTTAATTCTGTGGTCATTTTTTTCCAGATTATGCTGTGATGCTGCTGCTATGCTTATCCTATTCTCTAGAAAGCTTTCTAGAGTCCTGCACAAGGTGTGTGTGTATAAGAGAGAGAAGAGGAGAGAGCAGGGGAGGGGCAGAAAGGACAGGACAGAGAGGGAGACACCTCTATCCTATGTAGGTTCCTCTATGTGGCCATGCTCATGAGGACTGTAGTCAACTTTCCCCACCTTGGTTCACTGTTATTCCAGAGAACCCTTGACCTATGCTTAATTTATGAAGTGATATAGAAATACAGGGTGATTATACTTTCCCTTGCCTTTATAGTCAACATTTTTATGGTTTGATTTTCATTTTTTGCAGGAGCAGGTGAGGAGAATAAACAATTCAGGGTTCTCTGCTATATTGTTGGATACTTAGCTACCTTCTCATGAATTTAGTTTTTCAACTATGGGACATAGAAACTTTATAATGCATAGCTTACTGGAGTTGGCAGCTTTGCAAGCAGAAGACCTGCATCATAATTATTAGCTATTTGAACTTAAATGAGCTGCTAATCTTTTATACATATAATTTTTTATTTGTAAAATATCCATAATACTTCCCTAAAAGCATATGAGTGTTAAAAAGTTACCATAGGGGTAAACCTGTCCAGCACATCAGAAACATGCTAAAATTTCTGTAATTTAATAGTTTTCTTTCTTCCTGTCATCTCAACCAACCACAAAATTGCTGTCACTGGGTATTTCCCTTATACAGGTAATCCCCGTATAACATAGCTGATAGGATTCTAAAATGTGGTGTTATGCGAATCCATGTTATATGAAATAACTAGTACAAGAAATGGGATTAGTTCCAAAAATTAAAAAAAAACATACTATTATATTTTTATAATTAAGAAAATATCTTCATTAAAACAATTTTTACCAAAAATATAACATATTAATATGTATTAAATATCTTTTGCTCTTAAAAGCTTTTATTATGTTCCGTGTTGTTGTGGGAGTTCCCTTATTTCAGATGAGATTTTTTTTTTTTTTGCTCTTAAAAGTTCTTATTATGCTCTGTGTTGTTTGGGGATTTCTCTAATTCTCAAACCGTGTTACAGTGAAAGTGTTCTAGGATGCTGTGTTATATGAGAATTTCCCCCAATTCTTGAACCATGTTATAGAAATGCCATGTTATACGGGGGTTACCTGTAGATTAGAAATCCTAACGGAATGGTTTGAAATAGCTGGTCTGATTTTACTTGGAATAAAAATATAAAAGGATGGTTTAAGAACAATTACTGAAAGTTAAAATGTTACTTATATAACTTTTAATTAGAAAATTAAATACATTGATATTTGTCATTTTCAACATTTAACACATTTATTATTCAGTCTTTTAAAATATTCATCTTTCTAAATTTTCTAATGTATATCTTACTTACACATTAAACACCTATGTTTTAGCCCAGCCCATGTTTTAAATAATTATGCTTTGGTTTCAAGTTACTATCACAGTATGGGTAATTATTGGAGGTAAAGGAAGGATGAATGAAAGCAACCAGGTATTGGGAAGTAGTTTGGTCTATAGTTTGTCCTTTGAGGTGGCTGTACTGGCTGTTGTGACCAATGTCCCTTTTCCTGCTCACCAGACAAAGTTGACTTTACATTTGTTCTTGGCTGCTACCTCACAACAGGTGGCCAATCAGCCTGTACTTGACTGTGATTGCTGGCTATCAGGAGCTTCTGTTTTGATTAAAACAATAGAGGAAATTTAGGAAAATTAACTGAGTTAGCTGAGGTGGATTCTAGTGACTCACATGATACTTGCTTTATGCTGTGTTGACATGCTTGGCCATAGAGGACTCTAGTGTTAGCCATGTAGTAAGGTGGCTGAGAATTATTTTATAAATGTCTCTACTTTGAGCTTTGGATAGAAGGGGTCTTTTTGCAAGATCTATTGGAGTTCTCTTCTTGCAGACAGTGAAATCAAGTTAAAAGGTTAAAGATTGGTAGAAAGGGGAGACATATTATGAAGGAGCAAATGAACTGTCTGGGCTAGCTCTTGGTAGACCAGCCCAACTTGCCATAGTAGAAGGCCAGACTAAATCCATAGAAAGCAAGTATGAACACTTGTCTTTGTATACATTCCTTGAGAATTTGATATGGTACCAGATTAGTAGAGAAAGATTTTGGGACTCTTCTGTCTTATGAAAATAAAAATACAAGGGACATTCTTTACTTCCAGTCATGACATGGTCTCAGGGAACTGAACCCAACCAGTCTGAAGAGATTTTGCCCCTACAAGCAGACGAGTCAGGAACTAAAAGCCCTCAAAACTCCTGAGCTAATCTCCAAAGGAGTTTGGTGATGCAAAAGCATTAAAACATGGCAATTAAACCCATGAATAATACAGATAAACTAGATTAGAACCTCTGCTTTACCATTTTCTACCTTTGACAAATGGGCAATTTAATTACCACCTGTGTACTTCAATTTCTTTATCTCTACAATGGGAATAGTATCTGCTGCATAGAGGATTTACAACACAAAAATATACTCTAAATCAGGGCTGGCATATACCAAAGTACTGTGTACGAGGTTCTTTTGGTGGGGGGAGGGTGTAGGGGTAAAATTTATTCTGTACAAAGTAGGATAACATTGATATTCTGTGCAAGAAGAAAATTCATTAGAATATTTGGGAATTCTTATATGAAAAGTGCTACACAAGTATAAATAGTATCAATCATAACCCTAAGAAAAAGAAACTATGAGTGTTTTCTTCTCTTGTTGCAATAAATTTCACTTTTTCAGAAATTTAGAATTTAAATAACTTCTCTTGAGGATAATTTAATTTTTCTAGTGGCTTTTTTCAGCCCCATGAACAACACCTACTTTATTACTTGGTTTGAGTTTAAACATTATCCTCTCAGATCCTATCCTGTGACTAGAGCACAATGCCAAAAGACTATATGCTGCATGTTAATGCTTTGTCTTGCAATAACACAAAATGTAATTCAAAATAGTAACTCATATGTAAGTCTTTGGTCCAGCCTAGGAAATTTTCATTTATTTTAAATTAGTCTGCTTTCAGTTCAATGATTTCCTCTATTTTTATAGTTATAAATATGTGGCTGATATTGCTTAGTTAAATTTAAAAATTAAAAATATTGTAGAAATAATATTTTTTATATGTCATTCTGTGAACCATCAGAGAGTTATTATTGAAAAAAGGGAATTTCTTGGAAAAATATGTCTTTGAGCTATTGGCTTTTAAAGAAAAGACCCTAAAATTATTATGAAATCAGATAAATTAGGACTACACTTTCAAGCTGTGTTCTAATTTATCTCATGCTGTTTGATATTGCCACATAAGTGAGGCCAGCATGGTCAAGCATTTAGATACAAATCTATAATTTGAAATGCTTTCCTTTGCTGAAGGCATTTTTGTTTAAGCTTGAAATCCCCAAAAGACATATCATGATTTTAAGTGCTTTCTGAAATGGAAACCTTTGATAAAAATAGAAGTTGCAGAAAATAAGCTCAATGATACCACTGTTCGGCAAATTCAAAACATAGACCATCTCCCACGCTCTGTGAACCAAAAGAAAGTTGGACAAAATGACCACTGTCAGCCAGATGATAGAGGAATCAGATCTGTTTGTGAGACAAACAAGGAAGTGTACAACATGAAAGGTCAAGTTGAGTTGGAACTGGAAGAAAGAAAAAATCAGATCAATAAAAAGATCAACTCCTTCTAGTGACAAGGGATGCTTCCTGGCTTTGCCATGAGCCTGGAAATTCACATTAGCAGCAAGGAAAAATATATATCATAGGTTCACCTCAGTGCAGATTGTGGAGGCCTGGCAGATGGTTTTCATATTCCTTTCTCTCTTCTGTGTGTGTGTGTGTGTGTGTGTGTGTGTGCGCGCGTGCGCACACGTGTGTGTTCTTTGAATGGCTACATCCATCTACTCAGATAAACCTTGAAACAGGTGAGCAATGGAAATCACACAAAATAGAATACCAAAGCAGCCTCCCCATTTCACCAGTGATTTATCACAGGGTTAGAGAAAGGCAATAGCCTCAATTTAATTCATCTTTTTCATTGTTAGTGGTTATATTTATCTAAAAAGGATGATGTGAACATCTCCCAATTATTGTTAGTAGGTTTTATATCCCTACTAACAATATAAATTGTCAGTGATCCTCATTGAATGGGTTCTGCATGTACGGAAATATATATGGCGTGAAAAAATGAAGCTGAGTTGTTTGCCATGTTAATATGTCTTACAGTTAATTTAATGTCTTCACTTATTTATTTATTTGCTGTTTATGCTTTTTTTTTTTAAAAATTACATTCACAATACAATATTGTATTGATTTTAGGTGTACAGCCTAGTGATGAGATATTTATATAACTTATAAAATTTTCATTCTATCTGGTTCCTATCTGACACCATATATAGTTATTACAGTGTTATTGATTATATGCCCTATGCTGCACTTTTCATCCCTGTGCCTATGAAGTGACAATGAATCTGTACTTCTTGAATACTTTCCTTTTGTTACCCACCCCTTCCACTCGCTTCCCATCACCTCACAAGTCCAGTACCCATCTAACACCACACACAGTCATTGCAACATTGTTGACCATATTCCCATGCTATACTCTACTTTGTAACTACCACACTCAATTTCCCAATCCCCTCCCCTTATTTTACCCACTCCCCAATCCCTCCTCTGAGCTGGCAGCAAACAGAATGTTCTCTATATCTATGACTCTGTTCTGTTCCACTTGTTTATTTTCTTATTTGGATTTAACCTATAAGCAAAGTGAATTTGGACTTGTCTTCCTCTGTTTGTCACTCCACTCAGTGCGGTACCCTCCATGCTTTTTGATTTAAACCTTTAATCCACATAACTTGAAAGCAACTGTTGATAGATGTGCCGCCATTGACATTCCATCATTTATAATTTTTGCTTTTTCCTATCTTAACATTCCTTGTAGTATTGGTTTGGTTGTGATGAACTCTTTCAGCTTTTTCTTGTCTGGGAAGTTTTTGGTCCTTCAATTTTGAATGCTAGTCTTGCTGGATACATTATTCTTGGTTGTAGATCCTTGATTTTCACCACATTGAATATTTTCTCCCAGTCCCTTCTGGCCTGCAAAGTTTCTGATGGGAAATCAGCTGAGAGTCAAATGGGTGATCTCCTTATAATTTACTACTTGCATTTCTCTTGCTGTTTTTAGAATTTTCACTTTTTCTTTAACTTTTGCCATTTTAATTATGATGTGTCTTGGTGTGTTCCTGTTTGAGTTCATCTTGTTTGGGATTCTCTGTGCATCCTGGACTTGTATGTCTACTTCCTTCATCAGGTTAGGAAAATTTTCAGTCATTAGTTCTTCAAATAAGTTCTCGATCTCTTGGTGTTTCTCCGGTTCTTCTGGTACCCGCAAATGCAAATGTTGTTACACTTGATGTTGTCCCAGAGGAATCTTAGTTTATCTTCATTTTTTGAATTCTTTTTTCTTGTTCTGATTGGGTGTCTTCTGTTATCTCCCAAATCACTGCTTCATGCCTCTGCTTCATCTAGTCTGGAGAGCCCTTCTATTCCATTCTTCTTTTCCTTTATTGTAATCTTAATCTCTGCCTGGTCCTTTTTTATTGTCTCTATGTCCTTTTTTATGCTTGCTATCTCTTTGTTAAATTTTCATTAAGTGGCTTAAGCATCATTATAACCATGGTATTGAGCTCTGTCTCTCATAGGTCATTTTCCTCTAACTTGTATTCTAGGGTTTTTTGTTGTCCTTTCTTTTCAGATGTACTTCTTTGTTTCTGTGTTCTGACAGCCTCTCTGTTTATGGATATTTTGCTTCTTAACACTCACTGCTGTAGTTTCTTCTGGAGCTCACTGCTGAAGACATGAGGAGGAAGGGTGGGCAGAGTTCTGGCCGCCTGGTGGGGGAGGGTGATTACTGTCTTTGTTCCTCACCTGGGACTGGGCACAGCCTGTGGGCAGTGCTGGCTTTCAATTTTTGTATTTGGTTTTTCCCTAAAGTCTCTGCTCTGCATTTTGGGATCAGCTGTCTTGAGCACTCGTCCTACAGACAAGGCTGGAGTGGGCAGAAGAACATGTACACACAGCCTTCTCTGTCTTTGTCCTTCCTGGTTGGAATGAGTTGTGGTGGGGCTTCTCACCGCCCCTGTCCCTCTTCCACCTCTTGACACTGGAGTGAAGTTGGGCTGTTGCATCTCCTGTACCTGGTATGCACCTCCTGGGGGCCAAAGTGAGGTCTGGTTGTGGTGTCTCATAGCCCCCAACCTCTGGGCCTCCTTTTCTCTGTCCCACGGACTGAGTGAGGTCTAGAACACTCACCCACACACTTTTTTCTCCTTCCTCCCCCAGCAGTAGAGTTGCAAGCAGGGACCTGGGCATGGCCTGTGTCTCTGCACTTTCCCCTTTTCCTCCTCTGTTTGCCCCACTGCCCACCTGCAGGCACTTTGATGTGATGAGCGGGTCTCTTAGCTGTGTTTGTGCATTGCATATAGAATTCTTAGTTGAGTTATAGATATTTTATTGGTTGTGATCTCCAGGGGAGTTTTTTAGGGGTACCTCTCATGACCCCATTTTGTTATCTCCTGTCTTTATTATTTATCTTGGATTTTCTGCAGTATGCATAGTTCATGCTCAATATTTTTTATTAGAACTTTTCTATAGGTAAAAATTTTAGTTTGTATTGTAATTAAGACAGAACAACCAATCTTTTAAAAAATCAGAGACAGAAAATAAAATTTGAATTAGGCTACAGTTTGTCTCATAATTAGATGCCTTCATTATTAGATACCTTTAAAATGCAATGCTTCTTAAGTTCCACTAAGCATGATACAAAACAAGTTAAAACAAATGATCTTTTTACAATAGCTAAACAACAACAATAAAATGTTCTGGCTAAATTTTACTTGTTTTCTCGAATATGGATGATAAATTTTATGTAGAAACTCTTTCCTATAAGTAAAAATAGGCCACAGTAACATTTTTTGGGATATATGTCATACTGAGAGAAAGCTGTCAAATATTAGGTTGTGATTATGTAGAAATCAGAATGGTTTCTCATGGGGCATTAACTTTTTCTAGCTGCAAATATAAACAATCTGCAGAAGTTGTGCTCTAATCAAGCAGTGGGTACCTTGCACACTGTCAGAATCATTTTAGAAGTTATGCATGGTGAGGTGCTTATTTCTTTTTAGACAATATTCATCTAACACTCCATGGCTATTTACTTTCTGTCAACATAATACAGACAGGTTACTTAGACTGTAGGTTTTGGAAGGTTATATTTTCAGTAGTACCTAACTGGTCTGTGCAGAAAGCTAAGGAGAATGAATGCTGAGATCATGGAGCTGTTAATTGACTTCCGTAGTGTAGTCAAGGATGATAATACCAAGTTACAGTGTTGTGAGAGGGAGAAGGAGGGATATGCATGATGCAGAATATGTATCACATCAGAGGCAGGCATGGGAAATAAGAACGAAGGATTTCTTCAAGCAGTAGAGATAAGACAGCTGATCCTGATTTTGGAAAACTTTTAATCAAAACAGACACAAAAAGACATGTTAGCATTAATCAACACTTCTGACTTTTCACAGCCTTAACAAGTGTCTACTTAACTCTTCTATAAACCTTCTAATAAGGTAACTAAAGTTAGTTAATCTTCTGGCAATAAAAATGATAACATGCAGTGAGGAAAAAATTAGTGAGAAGTAAATGTTAGTAGGAAGTTTTTGGGAGAGACCTGTGATTTTCTTTTTTCCTTTTTCCTTTTTTTTTTTTTTGCTTTTTGGTATGTGGGTAGCTCCCTGACTGGGAATCGAACCCAGGCCGCAGCACTGACAGTGCCAGCGCCGAAGCCTTGAGCCACTACACCACCAGGGAACTCCCGGCTACCTGTGATTTTCCTCACCTGAATTTTTTATTTTCTTTTTTTCGTCTTCTGTTTGACAGCAGGTGAAGTTCAGACTGTGAGGAGTGGATGTAGTAGTAAAGCTGTCTATCTTAGGTGAATTAAAAAGGTACAGAGGTATAAAATACTGTCATTCCCTCTTGATGGTGTTCTCTAGTGAATCCCAAAGGTATGGTAATGCTGTAGGAAATTGAAAGGAAATTCCAGATACACTTTACCTTTTTAGTTACAAAATCATGGTTTCTAACTCATGGTCCATAATCTTGGTATGTAAATTTTGTGTCGGTAGTGTTTTAATAAAATGGTAACTTTCTTGTCATCTGATTTTTATCTAATTTATTAATAAGGTGATTAAGCCTATAAACTATACCATATCCTAGATATCTATAATTATAAATTTAGATCTGAACTCAAAAGCAAATTGATTTAAGCAAAATATTTAGAGTTTCTGCATCTTTTCTAGTCTAAATGAAGGCAAATGCTACATATCACCAGAGGGAAGTCCATCTCTTGTTCACACCATAGCAATCACCCTTCCCTCCCCTATGCCCTTTTCCTGCTATTCCTAAAATAATCACTCCAGATAACAATACCTTGTTATTTCAGCAGTTTTGCTGTTGAAACAGGCCCCAAATACCACATATGAAGCATTGATTTCTGTCTTTTTGACTTCATTCTCATTCCCAGTGCTTGTTAATTCATTCTTATTCTCTCTCTCTCTCTCTCTCTCTCTCTCTTTCTCTTTTGCTCTCTTTCCAGAACATCTACCCACAAAAATAGATGCTTTAATAAGAAGGATTTCAAGGATGAGGTGTATGAAACTGTAATTCTGGGTTGATGGATGACTGTGTTTCGGGTCTGAGATTGCTGGTATATTTACTTTCTTCATTCAGCTGTCTGAACTCTGGGAACTACTTGCTGGTGTACACACAGCTTCCTCAACACGGTCCCTGCTACCTCCTGTGGACACAGTACATAGTTGGAGTGGATGAATGAGTGATTAGTCTTTCTCAACCAAGGGAGTTAAAATTATGCTACAACTGTACAACCTATATTCACCTAGGAGCACAACAGATATGTGGTTTGAACTAGAAATGTTTTCATCTGGAAGAGTGTTAAATATGATTATTTTTATTTTCTTATTATTTTTTACATTATCTTATATATTAAGTTGACCAAGAATTACTCGTTTTTGCACAAGTCATATGAGGTAGGACTGAATGAGTTAATATGTCTAAAGCACTTAGCAAGTGCTGGGCATATGGTACCACACAAAACTACCAGTTATTGTTGTTATAATTATTATTTTATTAAGAGAAAGGAAATGAATAAGAAATGACTGCCTGATAAGTATGTTCATCAGTTCTTCCCAGAGAGAGAATAATCCTTACATCCCAATGCAACTACAATTAGGTACAATTAGATATTGTACATTGCTATCAGGATGGCTGTTTTAAAATATGAAATGATCACATCATAGACCTTCTGAAAATCCTACAAAGACGTACCATTGCCTTCAGAATGAATTCCGAAGTCTTCAACATGACATGTAAGGCTCCTCATGATTTCATTTCTTAATTTAATGCAATTTCATAAGCCTTTTCTTTTTCACAGTCCCTTGCCACAATTTGGGCCATGCGTCCTACCGATGTCCCCGGACCATATTCTGAGATTATTTGTATCCTAGGACTTACCATGATGAGTTGTATAGGTCTTCTTCCTTGTTCATCTCCATAATTACAACTCATTTGCCATTGTCTAGCACAGGAATCAGCAAATTTTTTTCTAGTTTAGTAAATTCTTTAGGCTTTGTAGGCCACACTGTTTTTGTTGCATATACTCAACTGTGCCATTGCACAAAAGCAGCCACAGGCAACATTCAAAGGAATGAATGTGCCTGGGTTCCAATAAAACTTTATTTATAGACACTAAAATTTGAATTTCATATAATTTTTATGTCTCATGAAATAGTATTCTTCTTTTGATTTTGTTCATCCATTTAAAAACTGAAAGCAAAGAAAAAAAGAAATGAACAAATAACCATGGACACAATCAATAGTTTAATGTTTATTTGGGGACGAGTGGGTCAGGGAGGGGAGAAAGAGGAGGGGGTGGGAGAGGAGGGGGGGAAGCTAAATATAAGGTGATGGAAAGAGAAGTCACATTAGGTGGTGAACTTATTATACAACAAGTTGACAATGCACTGTAGAATTGTATGCCTGAAACCTATGTAATCCTTGCTAACAGATGTCACCCCAATAAAAAAAATTAAAAAAAATTAAAAGAAAATGTAAAATTTATTCTTAGTTTGAAAGCCATACGAAACAGGCAGTGGGAAAAATTTAGCCTCTGTGGTATTTGCTAATCCCTGGTCTAGCAAAGTGCCTGGCATAGAAATGGTGTTTAGCCAATACATTTGAGTAAATGAGTGAGTAAAGGGGTATGTTTTCATTAAAATCATTTCGAAGCAATGGAAGGAGAAAATTTACACGACCAACTGCCACCTTTATTATAGAATCTAAACTCCTTAGCATGCCACAGAAGAATCTTTACAGTCTGGTTAGTAGGTAGCTTATCTCCACTTTTGTTTTATTAATCTGCCTGTCCCTTGTGCCTCCTTCCCAATGTCATCTAGGCTGCAATTCATTGGCACAACTAATTGACATTCTCTGAAAACACCATGCCCATTCCTATCTTTAGGCCAAGTGTGTTGCATATTTCTTTACTGGGAATGTCCTTTTCTGTTTGCTTGTTTGTTTGTTTTGCTGTTTGCAGTGTTTTCTTACTGAGCTCTTATTTATCCTTCAAGATTCAGTTCTTATCCAGGTAGAAAGGAAGGGATGGGAGTGTGGTGAGGGTACAACTCTCTGTGTTTCTTGGAGCTTTGTATATAGCACAAATGTTGTGCTTTCATATTTTAATTCTTATCTGTGTGTGTGTGTGTTGCCCTTCCATACCATGTTGTGAAGTCATACTATATCATATGTTTAGTGCCAGTATAGAACTTGGCATTGGTTATCATTTAGAAACAGCTTAATACAATAAAATACTTTCATATAAAGGTAAATCCCAGTATCTTAATGAGAATCCCTTGGCATCAGTTTAATCTACAATGATGAGACTACCTTCCAATATTTATAGTCAGGTAGCCTCAGTGTTTGAGATTGATATGAATACAATTAAAATTTAATAAAAATGTAAGTAATCTCAAAAAATTGAAAATAATTAAATTGGAAACTCAAGCACTGAAAGCATTATGTGTTATGTAAAACATCAGTTTTGTAACTTAATTTTTCAAGCTTAGTTGAATGAAAATCTCTAGATGTAATAAAAATACTTTTTTAAAGCTTTTACATGGTTTTGTGTGGATAAATGGTGATATCATTTAACCATATTCATGTACTCATATTCCTCTTCTTTCTTGGAAAGATGAAGGACAGTAATAGTACTGGAGATTTCATGGTGAAATGTAATGAATTCTGACTAATGATTATGTTATTTAAGAATGCTAACTGCTTTCAAAACTTTATTTTTGATAGAGTTTATCAAGAAATAGGAGGCATTTTGTAATATACATTATTTACTATGTGAGATATTCTCTTAGTATAAATTATCTCAAACATTTTACACATGCTAAGTATTTATTTATGGCAAGAATATCATATCGCTCCCTATTTCCCAGGGGAAATTTCCTGCATTCTCCCCCACTATAAGATTTCCAATTGAGATCAGTGTTCTGGGCAGATTTCACCATGAATATCTTGGGAAATCTCACTAGGAATTGAAAGCACAGCACCATGTGTGATGAATAAGAAACTCTTTTATTATTGATCATTTATTTTCATTCATTCTGCTAAATATAGCAGATAGTAGTAAATCTGAATGATAGTTTAGGTTGTCATTACAAACAGAATGTCTGAATGCTGACCAGTTGTCTTTCATTGAGAAAATTGCATACCAAATGATTGGAAATTACTATATGTCCAATTGGTATAGGCATTTATAAAATATATGCCTATTAATGTAAAAACAAGAGTAACCATGCTTGGGTGAACTTACTGGTATTTTACTTTCAGAATGTCATGTTCACAAGGAAAATAATTAATATTGCAGTTATGAGACAAAACAGTGGTGGAGATTAGAACAGGATACACTACCAAATAGGGACAGTTCACACCAATCCCCAATGTCTGGATCATTAGTCACCTGCCTTAATTTAAGATAGTATATACTTTCTTATAAATTCATTGAAATATAAACACATTGATGATAGGAATTGTGTCATATGTCTGTGTATATTGCAGTGCCTGATAGAGCGTCTTACATATAATAACACGTGTATTTGCTGAATTAAATTTTCAGACAGTATGTTTAGTATGTTTAAAATAGTAGGAATCTCTAAAATGCTCCCCTAGAGTAACTTTGTCAAATGTGTGCTATTTCTGCAAACATATAATAATTAAATGTTGGTATCAGCATTCATTCATTGAGAGCCCGCAATATCTTGGTTAGTTTTTACACATTAACTCCTTTAACTTTAAAAACAATGATATGAGGTTGATATGAGGTCAGACAATTAATTTTGTGAACTCATCCTAGAAAAAGTGCTACATACTTCATGCTGAGTAGCACTGAGGTCACCTTCGACATACTCCTCTTGGGAATCTATACACCAATACCAGTGCCTAATCTACCCTTCAAAGCAATTTTGAACTCTTCTGGAATGGACATCAGAACTATCATTGTATTCTTGTCAAGGTTACAACACCTTACCGAGTTGTTTGTACAGTGCTGCAATGAAAGCGCAAGGCGGCAAGTTCGTGAAATTACTTGTCAGAATTTGGGTACAATGACAGCTCTGATGGCCATTCTAGAAAAAGAGCTCCAAAACTGCTTTGAAGGGTGGACTAGGCACTGGTGTCAGTTCATAGCTTCCCAAGGGGACTACTTTGAAGATGACAATACCGATACTCAGCAATGAGGTATGTAGCACTTTTTCACCGATGAGTTTGCTAAATGAATTGTCAGACCTATTATTATTAGCTCCTTTTCACCTCCAGGAAACTGAGGCTCAGGGAAACTAAATAACTTGAGTTTATGTGTAAAATAATGGTAGTTACTTTATTGTGAGTTTTAACTGGGTTGCTTATAGACCAAACTTCTTGGTGTTTAGTAAGCCCTCAGTAATTTAGCTATTATTATTAAGGTCACGCAGCTCAAAAGTTGTAGAGTTGGGATTTCATAGCTGATCTCTCTCACCCCAGAACCCATGCTGTTTTTCTTATTACATTCTAACTCCCTGGCCAAAATATATGATACAAATCATTATGTTTTCTGTTATGAGCGTCTGAAGGGGGAAAGGATGAGATCTCTTCATTTATGTCATCTGGTACTCTGTATGCACAATAATGTTGTTGGCATTTTGACTCACCTGGTGGTGACGCTTGCTGGTTTTGCTTTCCATATGCATGATCAGTGGGTTGGTTGATTCTGAGAAGGACTCAGAAGAATGTTGTTGCAGTATGCCTTACATTTTATATTAAAAAGTTTTATTTTCCCTCAGTAATATGCCACCTTCATCTTGATTCTAAATTTTGTCTCCCCTCTGCCTGAGTGAACAAGGGTCTGAGAACAATTAGAATGGTAAGGCAGAATTACCATTTTCCAATTAGCTTTGCTAGCATTTCTAATTTTCATCCTGAAGTCATTTCTGATGGTCACGTCCTGGGATTTTTCAAAGTAAGGATTTTTCACTTGAGGAGTAAAAATTTCTTTGTGTTTTGGAGGTGAGAGAATTCAAATAATAAAATCACTGGGTCATATAGCTCTGGAGAGCTTTTGTAAAAGGGAATTAGAGTAAAATATTGAGCTGTCAGTGTCTTTGAAGTTCCTTGCTAGTTGCATAATGATACATCATTTGTCAAATGTGGTGGTTGTTTTTTGCTTGAAGATTCTGCCGTTGATGGTGTTTCCTCCTACTTGTGCAGGTGGAACTCAGTAACAAACTCAGGATCAGCAGTTCTGTATGTGGGGGTGCTGAGTGACTATGATAATGTTAGAATGTATAGCTGCCTTGTGAGGCTCAGTTCTCTCTCTCTCTCTCTCTCTCTTTCTTAAAATTGTGGTAAAGCATGCATAACATAAAATTTACCACTTTAACCATTTTTAAGTTGTACAACACTCACATTGTTGTACAACCGTCACCACCATCCAACTCCAGAACCTTTCCATTTTTTTCAAACCAAAATTCCATGCCCATTAAACAGTAACTCCCTCTTCTCTCACTTCAGTCTCTGGTCGCCACCATTCTGCTTTCTGTGTCTATAAACTTGACTGCTTGTGATTTAGTCTTATAATATCATTATTTATTGGTTTAAACTGAGGCCTACTGTCTTCTGTTTTTCCCTTGTTGTGGTTATTATCCAACTATTTGGATTGATATTCCACTGGTAGATCTATGTGATGATGTGAGCTTAAAGCAATTCTCTTGCAATAAATATTCTACTATGCTTTTCTGTATAGTAACTCCTCAAATTTTGTTATTACATCACGAGGGCAAGAACTGTATCTGTTCTACTCACCACTATTTCATCAGTGTCTGGCACACTGTTTGTACTTTGTAGAACAAATATTTATAGACTAAGCAAATGCTGCTGATCTTCATCTTTGACATTGAAAAAGTTGCTTATTAAAAAAGTAATTTACTGAGATTTTCTATGTACGAGATCAGCTAAAATAAGAACTTACTCTTCCGTGACTTTCTCTCTAAAAACAAGTTATGATGATCGAAGCCAAATAATGGTGAGCTCATGTCCCGCTACCCCCAGTAATTTATTTGTTCTTTAATTTACTCATCTGTCAAATATTTACTGAGTGCCAGCTAATTTTTAGGTGCTGGCTGTGCAATGATTCACAAAATGGCCATGATCCTCGAACTCATGGAGAGAGTCCGCATGGAGAGCACAGGATGTGCACATGTGAACACACAAATGATGTGGTCTTTGTAAATTATATGAAGGAAAAAGATGGGATGTTACCAAGATAATTGATCATGGGTGAAAAACTTTAAATTGAGGGCAGTTGAGACATGATAACTATTTTTACATTTGTGAATTGCTATGCTGTCATGTAGGAGAGTAAGGTTTGTTTGACTGGAAGAGGTATTGTAATAGATATTAGTAGAACACATATTTTGGCTAATTATGGAATAATTTGCTAATAGAACTCTTCAGAGATAAAAATGCTGGTCTTTTTCAGGTTTCCTGTCCATTGCAGTTCATATCACTGGAGCTAACTGGGTACAGCTTTGTGAATTTACTGCGCTTGAGCACTGATTGGTCACCTATTTATGTAGAAAGGTGCAACCTGATACTTGGTATTTAATAGTTCTGCTTAATACGTGTTAGTTGAATCTGATTTTGAGTTGCTTTCTGGTACATTTAAGTATGGCAGCTACAATGAAAAGTATCTGAAAACTGAAAATGGTTTTAAATTATTTTTAGCTCACAAACACAAACTTAATTAGTTATACTCTCTGATTAGGTCTCGATGTTAGTATCTTGCTGTCAAATTTAGTCCACTAACGTGCAAGGTTACACAGTAACCTTGAGGAGGTAACTCTCTAATTACTTGCCTTTTGGTGCCAAAATAGAATCAAGATTTGTGACATCAATAGAGTCTTTCAACATAATGTGTGTTTATAGAATTTAGAATATTTTAAAGATTGGGTTAATTTTTTCACAGCTCTCTAAGATATCAATCCACAATCAGATATTAAGTATTTAAGGAGCGTTCACTGTGTCTCAGGCACTCTTGATGAAAAGTGGATCCAAGATTGGTAATTTCTACTCTGCATGTAGTGATGAGACCAAGTGGGTCGGCTTTGTGAGATTGAACCTGTTGTTATTATATCAATTATTATGAAAGTGTAGTGGTATTTTGGCTTTTGATTATACTATATTTGAAGGTGACTTTACATTATTATTTGACTTATAACTAATTTGTCACATCCAGATATTGAATCTCCTGTAGTGCCTAACTGTAGATGGTTAAAATTTGAAGATTGAAGAGCTGAATGAAAAAGATAGGTTATTAAATGGAACAACCTGGCTTCAACACATTCCACCGAAAAGCAGTTTCATATTATTGCAGTTCATTAAGTGATCTTATACAACTTACAATGCAGTTCATTACTCACACTATGGTACTAGGCTAGTAGTAAGGGTGATTGTTTTTGTAATAGAGTAAATCCAACAGAGCTACCATGCTGTGTGATGATGATGTGTCTGGTGTTAAATATCTGGGTGTAGTGTTTGCCTAAATAATTAGATATTGGAATTTTAGACTTACTATGAACTTAAGTCTCAAATGGTGCCATTTAGATATAGGAAGTCTTTCCTTTTCCTTCCTGTGTGTTTATTAGCACACTTACCTTTAAAATATGTTAACCAGAAAAATTGTGTACTTAATTCTACATTAGTTTAAACCTATTCACATGCTGTGATTGGAGACTTGTGGGTCGGTAGTGGCAGGCATTTATTTCTATTGTGCCACCCTTACCATAAATACCACATATTTATAAACTACGATGACTTTTTGGTCTTTTGGCTAAGATCAAGTGTATAAACTACAGAGCTTGAATTTATTTTACTGATGTCTATGCAGTGAAATTCTACCCCATTTATAGTCTGATAACCTAATCTTTCTCAAGCAGCCTATCCCACTGAATTTACTGATTTTTTTTTTCTGTCCATAAACTGCAGATGCTCAATAATAAGCTAAATTCACATGACAACATTGGCAGATAATCTCAATGTTTTTTTTTGTTTGTTTGTTTACTTTTGTGAATCTGTAGGATTTTAAATATGGGACCATGAATGCTTCTTGGGCAAGGAATTAATTTCTAGCATTTTAATAAGGAGGCTGTGAAGTGTGTGTTGAGGCTCTGAACTCTTTTGTTAACTGGGCAAATTTCAGGATGATGTTAGTCTGCAGCATGAATGCACTTATATTATTTTCTGCAAACCACATTTCCCTCCAGTGGTTAGATTTAAGAGTTTAAAAAAATTTTTTTAAAACCTTGAACTAATCTGGAAAAAATGATTTTCTTTTTTTTTTCTCTGAGTGCATTTTATTGTGCAATATTTAGCAATATTACAGTATCAAAAGCATACTGATTCTCTTTGTTAATGGTAAGGTTAAATTTCAAGTACTGTGTTTTAGATTGGGTTGTTTCTCAAGTTTCCAAATACGTGTTTATGTGGAATAATCTTAGGAATAAGACAAAGAAATTCTGAGTTGCATAATTTGGATACAATTTCACTCCTGTAGAGATTTTTCTACTTTTATGCTTTGAGAAAATTCAATAAGAATAAACACAATGGAAATTTGAAGGTACTAATAAAAAAGGAAATTTTGTTTTTCTGACCACAGACACCTTTGTGCCTTTACAAAGAGTCTACAGAAGTTAAAACAACAACAACCACACTAGGTTTATAAACCAACAGTGTGTTTTGTTGGAAATGCAGAGATATGAGGAAGATGATGTGTGCTTCCCACTGGTTTCAATATAGTAAATTTACCTAAAGGAAAATAAAAGCAATAAAAATAAAAGTTTTATTACAAAGAAATTTTTTTTTATATTTGCCTTAGGAGAAGTAGAAACTTACCAACTTTTTATAATGTGGCAGTCAGATAATGAACATTTATTGATGATTCTCTATGCCCTAATGTTTATCAGGTAGTCTATTCCAGATTCTTACCACTGTTAAATCACTTTTTTTTGGTTAAATTTATTGGAGTGGCATTGGTTAGTACAAATCACATAGGTTCCAGATGTACAATTCTATAATACATCCTCTATGTGTTGAAATCACTTTAATGTGTACTGGATGTGACTAAAAACATTAGGCCTTAGAAATTCCAGATTTCTATACATTTTAGCTGTGATGCTAGGAAGTACTATGAAACAATTTTAAGAACTTTTGAAAATTATACACAAATGTATGATATATTTAGAATTTATGTGCTAAATGACGAAGCATTTTACAAATGTGGTAGTGAGTACGAGCTTCATTTTAAAGATGAGGCCAAGTGATGGTTAGAGAAGAGCTTGGTGGAGATGCTGGGGTTTTAACTCTGGTCTACCTAATGCAAACCCAGCTCATTGGCTGTCTTATAATGCAGTTGTAAATTAATGCTTTTGTATAGAATAGATATTTTAAATGCTGGAAAAATATAGTGGGAACATGTCACAATGAAGCTACCTCAATTGACCAGTCTCCTTTGTTACAAAAGCTGTTTGGGAGCTGTGTTCAGAGTACATCGACTTATTTTAGCATACACTACTTTGTGACTAAGGCATTCCCGTAGTGTTTGACAAGGGGGATGGAAGGAAGATGTTTATTCTGTGTGGTCAGAGAAATGATTGTAATAGCAAAATCCATGGACTGGGAGCTAGCAGGCAGGAGTTCAGCTCTAAGACCTGTTCATTTTTTGACTTTATATATGTCACAAAGTTTTCAAAATATTGGTTTCCTAATCTGCAAAACAGAAAGATAATTCTCTTATTACTTTCTTGGAGTAGTAAGTAGATGGAATAACAACGTAATGCATCACTTCTGATGGTTTAGTCATTTGAAATAGTATCAGACTTCCACATGATTTTATATTTTTATATCTGAAATGGCCAAATGAATTGCTCTGTATCTAATGCCTAGTCTCCTTTTGACTTTTCTTTGAGAACTCTTCATAATGGTAATGTTATCCCTTAAATCAGAAGTAGTCTCTGCCATGTTACTGCTTCTGTCATTCTTAAAAAAGGTTGGGGCTATGTGCAGTCTTTATATTTGAGCAGCTATTTGTTCCTGACACATAGGAGGCATTCAAGAAATGCTTATTAAATGAATAAATGTAGAACTATAACAAGGAACTTGAGGTTTCTTCTTTCCTTTTTGATAAAACTGTAAGAAGAATGAATACCAGGGAACATGAAGATTTCCTTAGTGAGGAGACCTGCATCACCTTTTGGTCTTCTGATAATCTTAAAATTAATTTACTTGATTTTAAAAATAATTTACTACTTTGTAAAATATTACAAAGATGTGAATATTCAATGTTCTACATATGCCTAGATACTGAAATTCCCTTTGCTTTGCTTTTTTTTTTTTTTTTTTTTAAAGCTGATTATATGTGCTGCAGGATTTCCCTTCATGTAATATGTACTTAGATGGGGGATTTTTATTGAGGAACATGATTAAATAACCAAAATTTACTGGTTGGAAAAGTTGGTCATTTTGAGAAGAAGATCCAAGTATGATTGCAACAACAGACCTTTCTATCAATTTCTGTCACTTTATGTTTCTCTGTTTGACCTCACAATTTTCTTTTGAAGGTCAGTTCTCTCATCATGTGCGATATCGGACCTAAAATGTTGGCAATAAAATGGATAGTGTCAAGCATTTTTCAAAATGCCAAATGACTGCAATCATTTTTCTTGTGTGTAATCCTGATGCATCTAGACAGACAGCAATGGCAGAAAACTACGTAGGAATATTTGGACATGTTAACAGTTTCCTCACTTTGCTAATTCCTTGTCATTACAAGCATACTTAAAATGTGTTTATCCTAAAGTTGAGCTTTTATAGTAGCATACTTTTAATAGAGTGTAATATATCTTTAAGATAAACTTTGTTATATTAATTTTGGAACAGATTTAGAAAATATTAGAGTGTCATAGTATCTTAGAGTACTTCTATTTTAATAAGATTTGGCAGTGACATAATTAAGAAATGTACGTACTAGGACATGCTCACACATTTAAATTTTATATTTTTTCTGTTGTTGCTTTTTCTTTTTTTGTTTTTGAGAAGCATTAGTCTATTATATGCTTAATTTTAAAAATAATAGAAACTGAAATATTTAACCACTTAATCATTTCCAGGAATGTGGTATTTTAATAGCTATGTCTGGTTGCTATTTGTCTTCAAATTCTTGCTCAAACAGAAAAGACAGTAATCCAGAAGAAAAATATTTTACATTGTAGTGCATTTAATTTAAGAGTACTTCCGAAAATATTCTCTTAGTAACCAATAGGAGGAACATGGGGTGTGTTTATTTGAGATAATCTTGCTTCCTAAAATTACAGGATGGGGCTCTAGAACTCATGAGGCCACTCTTCTATTCAAAGCAGAAATGATCTCTGTAATATTCATTTATTTTTCCATTCAACAAATATTAATGCTTACCCACTATGAGCCAGGTACTCTTCCAGTCATTGTGAACACAGCAGGGAACCAAGTAAGCAAAGTCCCTGTCTCACAGAGCTTGCCTCCTAGTGGGAACCTATGGACTATAAACAAAATGGAATTATGGTAATAACCAGAAGCAATAAATACTAGGAGGAAAAGCAAGGCAAAGGGATGTATGTGATTTTATATAGGGTGATCAGAGGAGATCCCTTTCATGTGGTAGAGCCCCAAATGAACTGTAGTAATGGGCCTTGTGGCTATATATGTAAAGAACATAACAGTTATAAGGGTCAGCAAGGGCAAAACCCCCAGGGGCTTGGTGTGCTTGGCAAGGGGCCAGAGTGGCTGGAGCAGAGGAGAATGGTAGGTGAGGTGGCCAGATGACAGATTGCATAGGGCAGATCATCATCACAGAATGTCTACCATTCTTCATGGGTAAGACCTATTTCTCAGCATCCCATAATAAGGAACATATATCATCCATTTACTCCACAGAACAACTTTACGAGGTAAGAAATATTATCCTATGTTTATAGTTGACAGTTTAAGTAACTTGCCGGAGTCCGAAGCTCATGATTGTAATGAACATTTGTGGTCAGCTGGAATCTCTCTTTTTGCCTTGCAAGCAGATATTTAAAAGGTTGATGAGGAGTTATTGAAGAACAGTGACAGAAAAGGGGTGGAGAGAAGATATGTTGGTCACCAAATTTGGTGACTTCCATTGAATGACGGTTGTCAGTGCTTGCAATTGCCCTTTTGCAATTGATAAGAAATGGACAGTTTGCTTGGCAAAATGTGGTAAAAAACTGGGGTGGCTCTATGTATCTGAGAGTGATTTCACTTTCTCTTTCTAGCTGTAGCCTCTGTTACACTTCACTTAGTAGTAGAGCAACATAAAATGCCAAAATAAATGCAAATCCTGTCATTCAGTTTCAGCTTCCATGCCTTGTAAATCTATTTTTCTTCCTGTATTAAGTGGCTATATTATAACATTATGTTATTTTAAAAATTGAATATTTGTACCCTAGTACATTGCAGATCTTTAGATGATACCAGATATTCACGTAATTCACAGGATCGCTTTGGTTTTAGAGTATGACAATTTTCCTCTTTTTACCAGCAGAGGGCGCCCTCCACAACTCCGTTTGCCTTTCGTCAGCAAAAAGCAAAGATGGATTAGAAGGTTAAAGAAAAACAAAATAAAACCATATGAGAACGATAACTTTTCAAATCCTCTGTACATAGTTTACAAAACAAATGGAATGGAATTTAGAATCTAGTAAATACCATCAGGCTAGATTTTATAGTGTTCCAAATCATCCAAGAGAGATTAAAAGTTGTTTTTGTACATCCAAAGAAGAAAAATATACAACAATAAATCTTGATATGAGTCTTAATAAAATTAAAAAAAAAAAGAAAACAGGTGTATTTTGCTAAATAGAGCGTGATATTAAAATAATAAAATGCAGGGAGTTCTCTGGTGGTGCAGTCGCTTAAGGCTCCGGTGCTATCAGTGCTGCGGCCTGGGTTCGACTCCCATCTAGAGAGCTACCCACATACAAAAAAAAAGGCAAAAAAAAAAAGAAAAAGAAAAAATAATAAAATGCAAATTTTAATATATTGATGATTTGGGGGTAGGTTATCCAAGATTAATTGGCTTTGCAGTTCTTTCTGTTTCAGACATGATTTCCCTTTGGCAGGTATGCGTAGCAGAAAGACTTGAGTTGGGCTGCTTTTACTATTTGTGCAGCTTAGGGCAAATGACCTGTTTAAAGCTCACTTTTCCTAATTTGTACCATGTACGTAGTAATGCCTGCCTGATTTGTTTGTGTGGATTATTGGAAAGAAAGCAGGATGGACAGAGAGGAAACCTGCATTTTAGGTCAGCTTTGTGACCTGAGACAAATCATTGAC